>OZ021727.1:91069261-91136761 GCA_963978545.1 Linyphia triangularis
AAATCATAAAAATAGCGTTTTTTTCATGCGTCCAAAGTAAACAGAGCCCTTAATATGTAACAAATTTTAAACAAAAAGAAAATAAAGGAGATGACGTAAATAAACGCATTTGTAATCCAGGGAATAATTTACAATGTTTATATCCGTATTTGAATTGATATTATGAAAACATACGATTGGAAGTATTTTTAATTAAATTTTATTGAACAATACTACCAGGTAATTTTACTACTATTTAAATTTAACTGCTAAAATGAAAATGATTTTCAAGGAATGAATAGTTTTCCGGATCTTTATGTGTGTTAAACTTAGAATGTAAAACCGCATCTCTAAGTATCTCTTAATTTCTATATAGGTCAAGCAAACTATTCAAATAATCCCTAATTAAATTTTAATCTGCTTCGTTCGGAAGGAAGGTTCATTGCTACGCAAAATCGAGCTCTCTTTGTTCGCTGAAAAGTTTATTGACACATAAGCACAGGCTTACTTCGCTCGTTGAAAGGTTCATTGCTTTGCAAGCATAAGTTCGATTCCCTCGCTGAAAGGTTCATTGCTGCATAAGAGTAAACTTGCTTCACTCACTAAAAATTTGTGTTTATGAATAAATTAAAAAATAACTAAAAAAAAATTTAAAACTTAGAAAGCCAATTAGAAGGTCAAAACTACTTATGTTGAATATTTAAGAGCTGTAGCCTTATTAGAAATCGTTTTGTAAAATATGTGTTAATTAATTAAAAAAAAAAAAAAATAGAAAAACAAACAAAATTTTAAAATTCTGTTTTTTAAAACAACAATTAGAAGATTAAAGCAAATTGTGTTGAAAATTTTAGAGCTGCATCTCTATCTGAAGTCACTTTCTAAAAATTAATTAGAAAAAATTAATTAAAAAAGAACTATTTAAAATGTTAACATTCTGTTTATCATTGGTATATTTAGAAGGCCAATACTACTTATGTTGAAAATTCCAGAGCTCGACACCAATTTAAAGTAGCTTTCCATAGATCCACAGACAGCTTGTTTTATTATTATAGATTCTATGAACAGTAGTGATATCTTCATTCCAGTGGTTAGTATTTGAACAGCAAATAATTTTCATACAAACTTAATATAAATCAGAAACCTTAAGGTATACATATACAATTGAGGTAATTTTCTTTGATTTTCAGGTTATATTTTCAAACATTTTTGGCAGTATATTAGAATTAAAAATGACGCATTTTTATATACAAACTTTTTTTTTTGTCAATTTTTCAATCAGCTAATTGCAATTAAAGTGACTAATTAGGGCATTATTAGAACATACATAAATAAACTTGTAATTAACTTAGAGGTATTATTTTTAATGATAATAAGAGATATTATATTGAAGCATGTTCCTATGGAGATTTTTGAATTTGGCTTTGATATTTATTTAATTATAAGTTTTTAAATAAAAAGTTTTCAAAAAATACATAGTTTTTAACAACAAATTAAGATTAAAATATGCATACAAAATGTGTTTATAACAATATATATTAGATTTTCCATAGAAAACACATTCACAACTATTGTCTAGAAAACAAAATTAGAATTTTGTAAATCGGACAATTTATTATCAAGTTATGACCGTTGGCGTAAAGTCATATAACGCCAAAATGTCATTCTTCAGAAAACGCGTTTAAAGTTTACTACACTAATGAACGGGATACAAAACAGGTTCACAAAACCTACTGTAATTTAAAAAGTAATTTGAGTCTCAGAAAGAAAATGGTATCATTTTAATGGTAATGAATTTTGGAATATTTTAAAAACAAAAATGCAAACTTAAGTCAAATTTCTCGATTCCTGATGTATATGATGTATACCTTCAAGAGTATTTTCTCAAAACTTAAGAAAAGTCACATGAACCCCTTTGCTTCTCTCAGGCCTTTAATTCATGTACGTCTCCAAATAAGAAAACATAGGCAACTAGAAAACTTCCAACCCAAGCCACTATCAATGAAACCTTAATCCACCACATTCCAAATTTAAAAATAGAAACTGACACTTACACAATTCCCCTCCGTCCAAAGGAAAAAGAAACGCCTCCAACGAACTCGACTTTCGAATATTGCGGCTTGTTCGAAATCTCGACAAAACATGTCATGATACATTCAGGAGAAGTTTTGCTTCTGCAGATATTAATGTTTTAGAATTGCAAAGAAGTGCTTTTGGGACGCGTAAGAGAAGAAAGTCGGACTATATTATTCTTTGAAAGTAGTTTTTAAGGTTGATACTTTTGGATGAGAATAAAAGGTATCATAGAAAGGAAAAATATTTGTAATGTTTTATTGTAAAAACAATTTCTAAAGAAAGGCATTTTATGGAAGAAAGAAGATGCTCGTTAGTTTTAAATAATAAAGTAATTCAGTAAGAAATATTTTAAATTAGTAGCAATGCAATAAAATGTATGAAATATGAACGATAAAGAAATATAGTAATGCAGTTTGTATAATTTTAAATATAACGCAAATAAATAAAAAGGATAATCAATAAATAATATTTGAGAAGTGACGGATTAATTTAGTAAGAAATTAGGTTAAATGTAGCCAAATACAGTATTGGCCAAGTGACTTTCAAAATATTTGTGATATTGTAAATTTAGTAAAGAATATATATAAACTATTTTAACCATATGGAAAGAATGATTAATACTTTAATCAATTTTGAAAACAATGTAGTTTCGTAGATTCGTTAGTCAACGCTGACCTGGAAGAAATTGTTTAAATAGCTCTAAAATAGGAAGTTTTTGAATATAGATAAGGATTTAACTATACCGAAAATTCATCAGAAAATTTCCAATTATTTTAAAAATCATTTTACCAAGACATGCTATCTCTGAAAATGTATCTGCATTATCTACATTTCATCTGCATTGTGTTCGTAACTAGCAACTTGAATCAAAAGACATGTCTTGCGAGTCATTTTTTCATTGCAGTGCACCTGTGTAGAAGGGCTGACTAGGCAAAATGTTACGGAACCACTTGTAAAGAGGTTACTCTACCCTTCTAAGTATTAATTACTTTTTATACATACAAATAGCAATCATTATCAATTTCTAATACCACTATTTTCTATAAAACATTAACCAATCATGTTTCTACTTAATTTTAAGTCACTTTAACCAATCATATTTCTACTAAATATTAAGTCACATTAACCAATCATATTTCTACTACATATTAAGTCCCATTAATCTATAATATTTCTACTAAATATTAAGTCACATTGACGAATCATATTTCTACTATATATTAAGTCACATTAACAAAACATATTTCTACTAAATATTAAGTCACAATAACCAATCATATCTCTACTAAATATTAAGTCACATTAACCAATCATATTTCTACTAAATATTAAGTCACATTAACCAATCATATTTCTACTAAATATTAAGTCATATTAACCAATCATATTTCTACTAAATATTAAGTCACATTAACCAATCATATATCAACTAAACATTAAGTCACTTAACCAAAGCATGGAAGAAAAACACGGCAGTTGAACACCAGGTTACAAAACCTTTTCATCAGTAAGGCACAGGCTTGAACACAGCACAACTTATTATATACTGTAATTAAGTTCTAAAGCGATATAATTTTCACAGAATCCTGTCTCGGTTCGATCACTATCACAAATTCTCATTGACTAATTCTTGCATTACAATAACAAGAAACGGTAACAAGGAGTTACAATAACAAGGAGTCAACTTAGTCTAAATTACAGGGAAACTAACAAATCGTCGTAGATTTATAAACCGTTAGGTGAACAAATCGATTGAAGTGAGCTACTCCAGCTCTGACATAAGAGTGCGAAATACCCTGTCAAGGTATTTCGTCCTGTTATGTTATCTTGGACCGCGAGAACTGATCGATTGAGCTGATTACACTAGAAATGTGGGCTTTTCAGGTTTCTTGGTATAAATATGTTAAGTAATTTTGACAAATGCAGATTTCATGAATGTGTCAGAATAAGTCGAAGTGTATGGAAATCGTTTTAACCTTCTGAGGGTCCAGGGCGTATATATCCGTCATTTGATCCCCAGTTTTTCCAGCAATACACAACCTTTTTAAAATTATAAATAAAATGTAAAATAAAATTTTTTTAAATCTTTTTATTAGGATGATAGTTTAAAACCTACTTAAAACAAAATAAATAAAAAATAATTTAAAAAAATTATATATTTGGATCAGAAATAAAATTTAAAAATTATTGCAGGGAAAACAACTGTATAATTTCGCCCATTCTCTTGACGCTCAGAGGGTGTGTCTGAATGAATGAAGTGCGTGCGCCATTTCTTCATATGTCCTCCGCTATGACAGAAAAAATAAACGGCATTTTTTCATATGTCCTCCGTTATGACAGAAAAAAGAAACGGCATTTCTTTCAGGCTTACCAAATCAAAATCCATAGCAAACCTTTCCAACCAATGATCCAACTGACGAACGATATTTATAATTTTAGATTCCGACCAATATTTGAAAATTGTGAATGATTAGGTCCCTTTATCAATTTTCCTATCATATTACTGACCCAAAGTAAAATTGTATTATTACAGTTTCCTTTTTCCAGGTGTTTATACAACATGCGGATTCGTAACTTTTCCAACACTTCCATGTAAATCATAGATAAAAGCACTTATTTCTGTAACTTCAGATTCTTAAAAGAGTTCTGAGTTATCCCGTGCCATTTTCAAACACCCCAGTAACCTCGAATGATTCTTTCAATCCCACAATATTTATTTCTCTACATCTGCACACTCACTACGGAATCACACCCCTTCATCGGTAACGAAGAAATCTTGTCAAATTTCAAGCTCAATTTTAAGTCTCTTCCCTACCACACAAGGCCCAGCCTATGCTTTCCGAAAGAATCTTACGATTTTTATTTCATGAAGGAAATGTTAACATTTGTAATGGAAGAAATACTAGAAAATACTGCGAAGCAACTTGTAAACACAATCCTATTAATAAGTGTTACACTAGTAATAATCACTGGATTGTGATTCCTCAACCAATGATCGAAACTTATCCGAACTCATCGATCCTCAATTGTTGACCACTGCTCGGTAACGGTAACTAAACGTATTTCCATCATCTGCCGATGAAAGTAATTTCATTGAGAAAATTCTCCGATATCTGAACTTTTGTTAAGGAGTTTTTGAATTTGTCGACACAACATCAGGGATCTGTAGAACTATCATATCGTAAAAAAACATTACTTCCAATGTGTAATGCGATTATTTACATCTATTCTCATTGAAAACAATCTTATTTAATTGTATTTTCAACGAATTCTGACGAAAATCTCGTCAGAATTTGTTATCTGTTACTGATGATTCATAGATGATCATCCAAGCAGACATTTGGACCCAGCTTACGTCCTTATTATACAAAGACATTGCAGTGGTACAAGTTCGCCATTATTTCAGACGCTCAGATCAGCCACTCTAAGCGAAACATGCAATCCTATGGAACTTATTATACTGAGCCACAGCAATGGCCAGAAGCAGTGGTGCGCGTTCGTCATTCGAGTGGCTCTGTATAAGGTTCTTAGCTGTAGAGGCGTTGTATCAAATCCCAGTTAGTTAATGAGTTAGCCGATATATGGCATGGTGGTATTCATAGTTGCACAAGCGGAATCTCGTCAATATCCCCAATTCAGGAGAGTTTTTATCACACTTGTATGCATGATGGATTCCTCCAGATCAGCACAAAGGGCAGTTATTCAATTTCCTGAAAATCTGGCCCAAACCATAAAACCCAAAATTGGTTCTAGCAGGTGTTCAATACTTCTTAAGAAAGGTTAGAATGCACACTATCCAATAGCGAATATTTGTTTTTAATCCACGAAAACATATGTGCTTGTTATTTCATTCTAAAGTTATAGCCCCGTTTGCGTATCAGAAATGTATCTGTTTGTGCATTGATATATAGTAACATTGAAAAATGGTGCGTAAATTTTATGCGATGCAGTTATTGATATTTTTATAATAAATTCTGAAACTAAAAGTTTGTAGCTACTTATTTTTTATAGAAATATGTTATGTTCATTTATAACATCACAGAAGTGGCCAGAAATGGTGGAGCGCGTTTTCCACTCGAGTGGCTGCGTATAATAAGGACCTTAGAAATAATGATGACTTGAGTACAATAAGCCGATAGTCGGCTTCTTCCCGTGTCATCGAGAGCTATGAAAGAACAATCATCGGCGGAGGAACAGTTGCTACTAGTGTAAACGACTAAAGAATAACTGTTTCTGTGTTTTTTTAAAGCCACATTTGAAGGCAAACATGGAGAAACGAGCTCAAATTGGGGATCTTTTCAGGCTCTCATTAACCATTAGTTGGGCTAGAAATAGTTAGAAATAACTTACTCAAAATAAAGTCACTAAAAGTTTTTTATAATAAATTCTGAAACTAAAAGTTTGTAGCTACTTATTTTTTATAGAAATATGTTATGTTCATCTATAACGTCACAGCAGTGTCCAGAAATGGTGGAACACGTTTTCCACTCGAGTGGCTGTGTATAGTAAGGACCTTAGAAATAATGATGACTTGAGTACAATAAGCCGATAGTCGGCTTCTTCCCGTGTCATCGAGAGCTATGAAAGAACAATCATCGGCGGATTAACAGTTGCTACTAGTGTAAACGACTAAAAAATTAACTGTTTCTGTGTTTTTTTAAAGCCACATTTGAAGGCAAACATGGAGAAACGAGCTCAAATTGGGGATCTTTTCAGGCTCTCATTAACCATTAGTTGGGCTAGAAATAGTTAGAAATAACTTACTCAAAATAAAGTCACTAAAAGTTTTTTATAATAAATTCTGAAACTAAAAGTTTGTAGCTACTTATTTTTTATAGAAATATGTTATGTTCATTTATAACATCACAGAAGTGGCCAGAAATGGTGGAGCGCGTTTTCCACTCGAGTGGCAGCGTATAATAAGGACCTTAGAAATAATGATGACTTGAGTACAATAAGCCGATAGTCGGCTTCTTCCCGTGTCATCGAGAGCTATGAAAGAACAATCATCGGCGGAGGAACAGTTGCTACTAGTGTAAACGACTAAAAAATTAACTGTTTCTGTGTTTTTTTTAAAGCCACATTTGAAGGCAAACATGGAGAAACGATCTCAAATTGGGGATCTTTTCAGGCTCTCATTAACCATTAGTTGGGCTAGAAATAGTTAGAAATAACTTACTCAAAATAAAGTCACTAAAAGTTTTTTATAATAAATTCTGAAACTAAAAGTTTGTAACTACTTATTTTTTATAGAAATATGTTATATTCATCTATAACGTCACAGCAGTGTCCAGAAATGGTGGAACACGTTTTCCACTCGAGTGGCTGTGTATAGTAAGGACCTTAGAAAGAATGATGACTTGAGTACAAAAAGCCGATATTCGGCATCTTCCCGTGTCATCGAGAGCTAAGAAAGGACGATCATCGGCGGAGGAACAGTTGCTACTAGTGTAAACGACTAAAGAATTAACGGTTTCTGTGTTTTTTTAAAGCCACATTTACATTTGAAGGCAAACATGGAGATACGAGCTCAAATTGGGGATCTATTTAGGCTCTCATTAACCATTAGTTGGGCTATAAATATTTAGAAATAACTTACTCAAAATAAAGTCACTAAAAGTACTTATAAAAATAATCTCAACTAAAAGTTTAGACTAGAGATTCCTTAGTTAATCTTTGTGTAGTGATAGTGTTTTTATCGAGATTGTAAATATGTTTCCATTAATTTTATTCTACTCTCTTTGGTGGTTCAAAATAAGATTCAATAATATATAAATAATTAGGATAATACTAATGTTTACGACTTTGATCGTTTTTCCCACGAAGCTTTCAAATAGAAACTGCAATTGATATTCAAATTTAGACGATAGGTCGATATCATAAATTCCTGCAATTCCAAGGACTAATATCCAATACAGATATAATACCTCGTTTTTTCTTTAGCTTGATCTAATAAAAAAGATTCACATATCCAACAAAGATGTAATAGCTATCCAGAAATATCTTCGATAATGGAAATAATGTCCCTAGATGGAAGGCGAGCTTCATCCAATTTTCTCCTGGATATCTGATGACAAAAGTGCAAGACTTTTTTCTAAAGGAATGTCTGGTAAGGAAATCATGTTAGATCTCAACCTATTTCAAAAAGAATGCGAAAGCGAATGGTAAGAATGACTACCTTAAAAGAAACCAGCAGAAAGAAAATGGCTGTCTGTTGGATGGAGAATGTAAAGTGTATATCGCATTTTTTAGGATTTCTGCTGCGTATATATTCAGATGATTATACTGTTGTGCCGCAAAGAATATATTCTCTGGTTAAGAAATATATTGTAATTTCAATTCAATCAATTAAAAAAAAAAATGAAATTAGTTTATTTTTTCCTACTGCACTCCTCCGCAATGTAATAATTTTTAAAGAGTATTCAAAAACCTTTGTTTTGACACTGTGTTTTTTTTTCTGACAATAATGAAAATAATAATGCATACAAATCATTAACGTGATTGGAAATTTAATTTGCATGATTTTTAAATTGTTGAGCTCTTCTACGTGTCCATCGTAAGAAAAAGAATCTGACAGACAGTCACCGAACTATAAAAGTAACTTTACAGGTAGAAGTAGACACCAATTACAAAATATTAGAACTAAATCATTTTGTATTATGTCTTTTTAATCTACGTAAAATTTTTAGCTTCAAAATTAGTCGATTTGCTTCAATCAGAAACCCATTGCTTTGTATTACTTAGCAATCTAACTATCTAGATTCTAGATATTATACTGGGTACGTTGAGATGCTTATGAATGAAATTATGTAGCACGTGCGCTTTACTTTGATTAAAGTAATTACTCTTATGGCAGTTCATCATTTAGATAGTCAAAATATCTTGCAATGGTGAAAAGGGGTGCATATGAAATTGCAACTGTAAATTGGCCAGACTGTTTTGTTTAATGCTTTGTCTGAAAAGTTTGGAAACCTTGAATGACTTGAAAACGCCAGTTGTTGAAGATGATGATGACGACGCTGATGATTAACCAAAGCATCATAGTGATGTGCTTGAAGCCTCTTTATCCCGGGATGGCGAAAAGACACAGGTGATTTTCAAGAAGACATTTGACCATTAACCTCAACCCGAATAAGTGAATAAATGGAATAATTATTAATATAACTTGATTATGTTACATTTTGCACAGCTTTGAATAATTTCTATAACCTATTGTTTTTGCTTGGTTACTACTCAGACTAGTTCAAATTATAAAATGTTTAAAAATTATTTATTTTAATTACATTTATTGGTTCGCTAATGAATTCTTATTGAGAAAGCGGTTCTACATGTCTCAGTAATTCGCTAAGATTGTTATTCAAGCATTAATCTGTGAATCAAACAATCAAACATTCTTCAACTAGCATGTACGTTTAGACTGCCCGAGTAGCAATAAAGATGATACGAACTAAATTTTAGGACAGTTTATGTAGATAATTTTAGTGTAATATATTATTCTACAAAAAGTTATAAGTTTTCAGTTTCAAGCAAACATCATAAAATAAACTTTTATTTTCATTTTCGCCGGTTTAAATTGAAATTCCAAGTTCTGGTGGCAAACTTCAAACTCGTTATCCCCAAAAAACGTAAAGGAGCAAAAACATAGAACTATCCTTAGACGTTTTTACAAACCTACCTAATAACTAAACTGTATAATGAGCCATGATTTGGAAAGCAAGACTCGTTACAGCTCGGGTAGCAAGTTGGTCTGGTGATGGTTGGTTGGTTGTTTTCAGATTTTCTGGCGCCGTCAGCAACATGAGGGCTATAATGCGCGGAAACATTCGTCATTAGACAAGCCAACATACATTTACAAACACCCATGCCTAACACGGGACTCGGAACCCGCAACCTCGCTGTCTAGAAGCTAGCACGCTAACCACTATACCGTGGTCTAGTGATGAATTGTATCCCGTACATCCATAAAACAATATCCAATAGAATTTTTTTAGACAGTTAACTTCAATTTATCAACAAATAATGAATATAATTGTTTAAAACGGAGAACTGCAACTTTAAAGTAGTACATTTACTATTGAAATTTTTCGTAGACGGGAGTAGATGGAACCATTGCTTAGCCATGTTGTCCATCCCCTGTATAGCACCTCTAGATCAGCGTTAAAACTAAGCGGCTAAAAGCCACATTCGACCCCTGACAGCTGCTTATGTGGCCCCCCTTTCAGCGCAGAACAAAAATCAAATTTCGATTTTCGGACTTCTTTCTACATAATTTTAATTTGTCCGAAATAATATGTGTTTAGTATCTAGCACAGCTTAGCCTGTTTATAGAAAATTTTGAAAATTATTTTTGAAAACCAGCATAGATATAGCATGGAATAGTGACCTAATGTACAAAACATACCAAAAATGCACTTTTAAGACTATTTGTGAGAGATTACCTAAATTTTTTTAGCAACTAGCATTTTCATAGCACAGAATGGTTGCATAATGGGTCAGTTTTGCATATGAGACACAAAAAGTTTCATCTATTTTGATCAGTATCTAATCTAGTGGTGCCCTCTGAGTAAAAGAGTAAAAATAAGGAAGAAAAGCAGAGTATTTTGAATGGGCCAGTTAGAAACCACATAAAAATGTCGTCAATGTTACTCAATATCTAGCTACTCCTCTTGGCATTTCAAAAATCACAAAAATAAAAAATATACGTATTAAAAATCAAAAGTATATTTACTAGTATAATACTTATTCATATTTAGAAATCGAGAAATTAAATTTTATGAAGTAAATAAGAGTAGGCCTAGTGCTTATAAAGTTTTGTCTTCAGAATAGTACTGCCTCTTATTATCAAATGTTGGAAGTTCTCTCCTTGCTTTGAATCATAGCCAGCCATCTCTTGCAGCATCACTACATACTTTCGTTGAAGCTTCAAGTTTAACACATCATCTTATGAGTTTAACACACACTTCTCGACTGCTTGTGCGTGACATGGAAACTTCTCAAATGGTATTATAGGAACCTGTGCTTTCCACATATCATCCAATTCCTCATCTTTTATATCATTGTAGGCGGTGATTCTGTTATGGTGTACTTTGACCAGGCGAGGAAATCAATGTAATCAACGGCATTAAAGTTAAGTTCAGGAGGTTTGATGAAGCGCATGTCTTCGGATTTCTTATTTCTTATGTTCAGGATTCACCTCACTGCTAATTCCCGGATATATCGAGAATCCATTAGCATTGCCACAAGCATATTTTCCGGATAGGCAAAATATGCATTGTTTGAAATCATTTTTGTCTGTAATTTTCTTGACAAGGTCTGGCATCTGCCTTGAGGGAGCAATCATCTTTCAGATACGTCGGGCCCCACCATGAAAATTAGTTTTAATTTTTTCTCGAACCACATTGGTGCATAAACCAGAATTACAAACTTTTCGATTATATGATGCTCATCGGTTTATTTTCGGTACCAATGTTTTAATGCTGTAGATTGATTACATTGATCTCATTGACTGGTCAAAGTACACCTTAACAAAACCACAACTTAGAATGTGTACAAACGATGAACAATTGGAAGACACGTGGAAAGAACAGGTTTCTATAATACCATTTGATAAGTTTCTACGTCACACGCAAGCAATCGAGATATGTGTTAAACTCATATCTGAAGCTTTAACGAAAATTTGAGGTGATGCTGCAAAAGACGGTTATATACGAGCTATGAGATTCAAGCAAGAAGAGAACTTCAAACATTTGATAACAAGGGTCAGTACTATGATGAAGACTAAACTTTATAAGGATTAGGCCTACTCATTTTTACTTTATAATATTTTGATTTTTCAATTTCTAAATATGACAAAGTATTATTCTAACAAATATATTTCTGATTTTTAATATGCATTTTTTTTTTGGGGGGGGGGATTTTGAAGTGCCAGGAGGAATAGCTAGGTATTGAGCAACATCGATGACATTTTTAAGTGGTTTCCAACTGACCCATTCCAAGTACGCGGCTTTTAGTCCTTATTTTTACTCTTTTACTCAGATGGGTGCCGCTATATGCTGCTAAAAATGGATTAAACTTTTTGTGTGACCTAACTGACCCATTATGCAACCATTCCGTACTATACCAATGCTGTTTTTTTTTAAAAATTAACTAATTGCTCAAAAAATAGCTTAAAAGTGCATTTTTTGTATCTTTTGCACATTTTTAATGCCAGAGGGGCGCAGCTAGATATTCAACAAAATTGATGAAATTTGTTGTCTGTTTTATTTGACCCATTAGGTAACTTTTTCACGCTATGTCAAGATTGATTTCGAAAAAGAAATAAAAAAAAAAAAAAAAAAAAACATTTGTTGTCCACCTTAACGTTCAATCTTACGATTTTGGGATATTTAGGCACGTTTTTGTTCATAGCAAGAGGGGAGCGGCTAAATTTTGAGCAAAACGGACGAAATTTTGTGTGTGTTCTACCCGACACATTAAGCAACTATTCCATGCTACGTCAATTCCAGTTTTTAAAAATAATTTCCAAAATTTTCTATAAACTGGCTTAATAGTGCATTTTGTGTATGTTTTATACATATTCAATTCCAGAGGGGCGCGGTTAGAAATTGAACAAAATTTACGAAATTGATTGAGTGTTTTAACTGACCCATTAGACAACTTTCCACGTTATTCCAAGACCGGTTTCGAAAACATTTTTTTAACTCTATAACGTCCAATCTGTTACGATTTTGCGACATTTCGGCTCTTTTATGTTCGTAGCAAGAGGGACGCGGCTAAATATTGAGCAAAATGGACGAAATTTGTTTAGTGTTCTAACTGATACACTAGGCAACTATTCCATTCCATACCAATGCCGGTTTTTAAAAATAGTTTTCAAAAATTTCATAAAAAGTGGCTTAAAATTGTATCTAATGTTTGCCGCCAAGCGACGGCTTTTAGATTTTTGAAGTACTCTTACAAAATGAACTAAATTGGGATTATTAGGAGGAATCCCCATAAGCAATCAGTACTTGGCAAGCTAGAGATTTTATAAAATTAATCTCAATTCAGTGCAATCTATACAAAGAACCTGAAGCTAATGAAATGAAATTAATCAAATATAACTTTAGCCTGACGAGCTCTGATTGCTTATGGGGATTCCCCTTAATAATCCCAATTTAGTTCATTGTGTACAAGTACTCCAGAAATACTAAACGCTGTCGCTTGGGGGCAAACATTAAATTTCACAACTTTTTCTGACGGTTTATTTTACTTGGCGGGCTTTATTTACGACTATATATATATAAAAAGTTGTGAAATTTAATGTTTGCCCCCAAGCGACAGTAGTATAGTTATAGTACTGTCGCATACAGTAGTATATATATATATATATATATATATATATATATATATATATATATATATATATATATATATATATATATATATATATATATATATATATATATATATATATATATATATATATATTATATATATTTTTATTGGGGGGGGGGAGATGCAATATTGTTCTTGCACAAGTTTCTTATAAACATTACTTTAAAAAAACAGCGTGGGTAGCCATTGAAAGCAAATGTAGCAATCTCGAGTTATTTTTTTAACGGGAAAAAAAGATAAATGCTCCTAAAGAAAATAATACAGAAAAACATTCCGCTTATTTGTAAAAACATCCCACTGTAACTTCCTATGATAGAAGATCCTGGGATGAAAGTACAATTGTGTTTTCTTAGAATTGAAAATCATGCTTGAGAAAGAAGATTACACTGTTGCTTTTATAGTTTCACTCTTCTTATTTTTCATTTCCTGTAATATCTTTTTCGCTTAATCTTCATATCTTAAATGTCACTACAAGCAACAACTGCGCAATGGTACTTTCTTTTAAAATTATTGTTAAAAATATATTTTTAAAGAAAAGACGTATAGTGTTAGTGGCTGGGGCATTTCTAAGATCCATTCTTGTTTGAAATAGAACAATTTCAGCAAATTATTTTAAAGGCAAATAAATTTATTTTTTCTTTCGACAGTAAAATTATACCATATAAACTACGATTCAACATATTAACTTATGCAAAGTATTTAAAATGCAAATATTTCTTTTGCCAAAATTCATAATTTAAATTTATGTTAAATATATTATTGTCTTCATGTTTTGGAGATTAGTGTAGTCAACCCATTCTTATGAAGAAAAATAAATATTTTTTCGTAAGAATGGGTAATTTTCATAACAATGTGCAAAAAATTAGACTTTTTTAAATCATTTACAATAAAAAATAGTGGAGAAAATAGTACTTTTTCGCGAAGAGTGAGGAAAAGTAGTTTTCTCTCACTGGTGCGAAAAAGTAATTTCTCGCACGCCACTTGCTCAAATATTATAAACTCTTTTCATTGAAATGGCCGACCAAACGGTATAGTGGTTAGCGTGCTGGCTTCTAGACCGCGAGGTTGCGGGTTCGAGTCCCGTGTAGGCATGGGTGTTTGTAAATGTATGTTGGTTTGTTAAATGACGAAATGTTTCGGCGCATTATAGCCCTCGTGTTGCTGACGGCGACAGATAATCTGAATACAACCAACCAACCTTTTCATTGAAATGAAATATTTTCAGAAGAAATTCATTGACTGAAGTTGTCAACATTAATAAATATATGCGTTAAACATATTTTTTGAACGTGATTATAAAAAAATATTGTATGCAACAGGTGGGAAAATTCTTTTTCAAATTCGTTAAATTATTTGACTCGTTGTATCATACTTGATAAATAAGCGTTTTGCCTCACTTAAAAAAGCATTACTTTCTCTACTATACTAAACTTCAACTTAACTATACTAAACTTCAACTTAACTATACTAAACTTCAACTTAACTATACTAAACTTCAACTTAACTATACTAAACTTCAACTTAACTATACTAAACTTCAACTTAACTATACTAAACTTCAACTTAACTAGACATCACTTAGACGGTAGATTGTCACAGTGTTCATAGGTATTTAATCCATTTTGGCGGCGTGAAAGCATAATGGTCGCCAAACCACAACCCTGTAGAGAACAAAAGGCTATAAGGTTTGGCGAGAATTATGTCTTCACGCCGCCAAAATGGATTAAATACCTATGAGCACTGTCACGATCTACCGTCTAAGTGATGTCTAGTTAAGTTGAAGTTTAGTATAGTTGCGTAAATAACTATTGTAATGCTAATATGTTTCTATTTATACTAACTTGAATTTTGATTCCATATTTTATTAAATTATGATGCATGTCAAATCTAGTTTAAGATTTTATTGGCATTTCATCACGCTAGGTAACTTGATGGACATTATTACGCCGACGCAGCCTGACATTATCTGGAATAGACCAATCCTGCATTCTTTTTAAAAAAACGATTGAAATTAGTTTATATTTATGAAGAATTTCTTTCTGATTCCAAATATTTAAACAAATGTTCTTTAAATAAATTAATTATTTAAATATTAAGAAAATAAAATGCCCCAAAACCGAGCCAAAACCAGTTCAATCAAAACACTCAACAAAATCTGTGACATCAAAGCTTCCTTCCGTGTTTATGGTTATCGTGAGATGACTGCCAAATAGTTGGCATTGAAATATTTGGTGTTGGTAGACCATGCCATATCCCGTACAGGTTGGCGCGATTTGCGAGAAACTTGCAAAACTGGTTTCCGCTGTCGCATTTCAAGTCAAGATGTTTGGGAAGACTTGACGTCGCATTCGATTCGAGCCGAATGAATTGTTTTCTCGCCAACGTATAACAGGGGAGCTTTAATCGCAAATTTAAAAAAAAAAGAAAAAAGCGTATTGAGCAGAATTTTTTCTTTTTATGACCTTTTCAAAACATTTGGGATTGAATAAAAAAAAAATTGAGGCCACGACAGATTTAATGTGCACCATATGATGCAGCCCCCATTAGGTACACACCGATATTTGGCGAACCGAGGACAGAACCCGCAACCCTCCGGTTACGAGCTCGATACTCTACCACCTAGGCTATCGGGAGCTTGAATCGAGTTTCCAATATTTATACATTTATGTATTAAGAATATTTTTTTTCACGTGAATATAAGAAATATTGTGTGCAACACGTGGGAAAATACTTTTTCAGATTTGGTAAATTATATAACTCGTGCTATCACACTCGTGAAACAAACGTTTTACCTCGTTTGAAAAAGTATTACTCTCCCAACCAGTTGCATAAATAACTATTCTTTGAAACATTTTTCAGTCATTAAAAACAATTCAGTTGTTCAAATGGTGCTTTACATGTGGATCTATCAGCACCCTGCGCTTTTAAGAATGCTTAGAAGACTGACTTTTTTTAAAGTTCATCAGAGTAAGGAATTGTATTCTACTGTTGAGAATTCCTTAGGTTTGCTTAACGTGCTTAAATGGTTGTTTTCTATATTCTATTGTGCTGCCATCTAGTGTATTCAATCAGAACATTTATAAATTTTAACTTGGATTTTTAAAGACAAACGAAATGCGCAAATGTAAATAAACTGTTGTTGTTTCTTATCCCAACTGGTGTAGCGGAGCTAGACCAGGTCCTTGAGTCCACCCACCCTCAGGAAGTCGAAGAACAAGACTGGGTCACTCAGGAAATCTTCTTTTTCAAAATGTATGCAGCTAAGGAGGTGAGCCGGGCTAGCTGCACCGGTGAAACACTTATTGCAAGTTGGATAGACTTATGTTCATATCTCACACACTTTAGTTGACCACTGATAAATCTTGTGTACGCAGTCTGATCCCCTCTATCTCCTCTGAAGGTCAAAGCGGCTTTTCCCCAGAGTACCAGGTGTGCGCCGGGGGAACAATCCAGTCCAGCTGTACACGTTTCTTTCTAATGGAGTGAATTTCCGAGGATGTAAGTACCTTAGAGCAGGAATATTGGGTAGAGAGAGGGAAACCCTATTCTCCCTGTTCTCTGGTTGTAATCACGTGACTACCGTCAGTCTTCTGAGTCACCCCTTCCCCCTTTCCACTTCTTGTAATGTTATTTCAATCGCTGCCTTTCGTTCTACGAAGAACGTGCTGATATTCGAATAGTGTTTTAAGCTGCAAAATGGTGTCTGCAAGTTGTGCCTTTGGCTGCTCCGAAAGACAAGTTAAAGGAGGACTAATTTTCTTTCATAGGTAAGTTCACTGATTATTATTTCAGTTTATATTTGAAGCTTTTTATGTTGTGTTATGTAAAGACCTACGGTAAAACTGTGTTATCACAAGAAAAAGGAGTTGATTTTTATGAAATCTCTGTTCAGACATTTTTATTATTCATCATATCTACGTATTTCGTAATCGTTTGAAAAAAATATGTCAGAAATAATTCTTTTAGTTAAGTTTTAATTGGCATACGCCGTAATCTCTTGGCGATATTCAGTTTTCGCCAAATGGTAAAGCAGGTCAGCGAAACGAGCATGTCTGCTCTAAGTCGCGCGCGTAAGGAATATTTTTGAATTGCAAAATAAAACAAATTATTAAATTTATTTGTTACCTTCCCAAATATTTTTCCAGTAAATCCTATACAACGAACCAATATACTAATATTTCTCAACTTTCGACGCTGATTACAAAACATTAATATGAATATTTTAAAACACTTTGACACCTTAATGAAAAACATTTTTAGATTATCTTAAGTTAATTAAATTTACTTTAATTAAATATGTAACAAATTATTAAATAAATATATCGAATGAAGTTTAAAAAAAGTTAAAATTATAATATGTGTTTTTTTTTTATGTTTATTATTATTTGGATGAAAGTTTATTATTTATTGACCTTTTATTTTAGCTTTCCAAAAGATGAGAACCGAAGAAAATTATGGGAAAGGAATATTCGCAGAGAAGGTGTTTATTTACAGTATATAAATTTGATATAAATATTTCTATTAAGAAATATTATTTTAAATGTTTATAATGTTAATGTCAAGTAAATAGGTTCATATGGCATGTCATGTTTATTAACAAATAGAACATATAAATAAATTATACAATTTAAATAAATATTTTCTGTAAAATGCAATAAAAATTTCTTTGAATGAATATTTTCTGTGAAATGCAATAAAAATTTCTTTTTATAAGTGTTTTATGGTTTAATTTGTTAAATTAAAGCATGTATAGAAATAACTATTTACTAATTAAATGTAGTGTCATTTGAAGTACTATCCCAAGTTTATTGAAGTCATAAAAACATCACCCGCCAACATTTAAAATAAAAATTATTTTAATAAATATTTAAAGAACAGGAACATTTTAAAGGTTTTCAAATACATACAAAATAGCCAAAAACACTAAGTTAATGGCTATTTAAAAAAAATCAAAAATTTATTTTTTGAAGTTTAGTTACACATTTTCTTCAGATTTATGTCTCAATCATTGCCATAAATTTAAGGGATAAATCTTAAGAAGTAATTTGGCATTTGTTTTATTCAAATATCTTCATTAGTTTAGAAGTTATGAGAGGAAAGTGCAACTATGTGCTTACCTTATGGCGGCTATCTTTGATCCGCCATTTTGAAAGAAGCGTACGTCTGACTGATGACGACTTTTGATATTTTATTTCTAATGATATTTAGAAGCTATCCTCCAAAATTTAGCTAGTTTAGAATTATTCCGGTAAAAAAAACTTTATTTGCTATAAGGATCAAAATAAATTTATTAAAAATATTCCCTATTCAAATGATAATTCTAATAACTTTACTTGACATTTTTCTGCTTGTTAAGACAAAATAGTACATTTTAAAAAGCAAAATAACGAAACTTTTAAAGAAGTTATAAATTGCGTAAATTAAGGCTACGAAATCGCCAAATAACAGCGAACAAAGATATCCCACCAAATATAGCTGCTCTTTGACGGCAGTCACGTGGTACAGTCCTTGCACCAAGTCGGGGAGAAATTTCAATGGGACTGATCTCTCTACCTACTATTCCTGCTCTAAGGTAAGTACCAAGTTATCTAGCAGGGGTTCATGTGTGCCAAGTTTTGCCAGCGATCTCATTGCCATAAAGACCTACATGGGACGGGATCCACTGCAGGTAAATATCTCGCTTTTCGGAAAGTTTACACATACATTTCAAGATTACCGTACCAGCCCTATCACCCACTCTGGACCATGCACTCAAATATTGGATAGAACTTCTACTATCCGTAAGGATCCAGATGGGGTCTAAATGTAAATAAATAAACTATTTGTCGGAAGCACATATCTTCACCTTTAATTTATGCATAATGTATCTGTTTTGTCTTTCTGTAAATGGACAAAAAATATTTCGTCAGAAGAAAACAACATTCAGAAATAATATCTAAGATTAAACTCATGATAAAACTATTTCTTATCGAAAAACTAATCAAAAATTCCGGAAAATTCAAAACTAGCGTACTTTAATTCTAAAAACTGTGGAACATCGCACAACTTTCAATTACACTATAATACTTATGTCAATTTGTGTCGCTTACTTTTTTTGTAATTTTATCATTCATATTTAGAAAAAAATGGCCAGTTTGGAGATACTTTTTACGATAATTCTTACATGGGTCTTTAAAAAAAAATATATACACACTGAGGAGAGAAGAAATAACGATCGTTGATGAGGTATGCTCAAGGAAAGAGAACTCTGTGTTGAATACATTCGTTTTTAAACTTTATACGCCTTTAAAGCATTTTAACGGGAATTTCGGAGATGGGAATGCTTAGAACATCTTAAGGGACATTACCACATAGATTTTGATTAAAATAGTTATAACCGTTTTTTAGCAATTACTGAAAAACATGATTTTTTCCAAGGCTTATATTCCTTATGCTTATATTCGTAATTTTGACGAAAAGCTTAATGGTAGGTCTCATGGCCTCAACCAACCTGCACACCAAATTAATAAAATTAATAAAATCATTACAATTATAATTATTATTTTTAATATATATATATATATATATATATATATATATATGTGTCCGATCATCGTCTTTATTAATGTATTAGTACCTACGGTAATTTTTTTTTACTTTCAATTATTCAATTACCCATACGTGTACATAGGGTAATGGAAGTATAGCATTCGGTCAAAAATATATATATATATATATGGAAGTATAGCATTCGGTCAAAAAAAAAAAATATATATATATATATATATATATTTTTTTTTTTACCGAATGCTATACTTCCATTACCCTATGTACACGTATGGGTAATTGAAAGTAAAAAAAAATTACCGTAGGTACTAATACATTAATAAAGACGATGATCGGCATTACCGCCGATGAATTACATGTTATGAACGATACGCGTGTGATTGTAAACTGTAGCATACATTCCACCTCAAATTTAAAGAATCACCCAAGACCTATGTCTAAAGCTAATACATAAAAATATCAATGCGTAAAGGTGCTTAATAAAACATTGATATTAGCTTGATATTTATTGACCAATATGTGTAGTATTCAATCACAATCCTATTGTAATGTTGTGGCACCAGGCACGGCCAGTCAGATTAGGCTAGATTGGTTGGACCATGAGATGGTTATATATCAGTAAGACTGCTGCACTGAAGCGAAGAGAAGACATTTTCGAAGGGTGTGTTCTATGAGATGGTTATGTATTAGAAAGACTGCTGCACTGGAGAAGTAAGACATTTTCGGAAAGTGTGTTGGAGTGGTTTGTTTTGCTCGTGCCTGGCTGCTGCGGACGGAATTGAGATATGGCCTTTTTCATGTAGTAAAAGTGTGGAGTTATATTGATGCTTGTATATTCATATTTTAAAAAGTGGTCTCTGAATGTAAATAAAAGAAAGGATCTTGACCTCTACAATTTTGCGGACTTTATTTCGAACTTGATACAGAGAAACAAACCAATCCTTATAACGGTGATGATTTTATCTTTTTCATCAATATAAATCTTTTGAGTTTTTAAGCAGAGGTACAAATCTTCTTCCGAAATCTTCAAAACCCAATAGATTTTGTTTGCATTCATTTAGTTTGGACGTGAACCAATAAGGGGCAATAAGATGATCACTTACGAAGTACATTCCATTGTTTGATTCCACCAGTACAATCATCACTCGTCTGTCGTCTTTGGATAAAAGTCTGATGAGAACTTGATGGCCATTAATCAAAGATGGGTGGATGAGGGAAATAAAGTTCTCTATTTGATGAAAACGGGATGTTTGGAGAAACTATAAACATGTTTGGGAGCTTCAGAATCGTAGAAGTCGAAGATCAAATATTCGTTTCATTTTTAAACAACGATCCAGTGGATCCGTTCAGAGAAACGTATCGTTTGAAACCCATGTAGATTTTTGAAAATGTTTACATGTTCTATTGAGAGATATTTTGTGAATACAGTAGGATCTCGATTAACCGACCTAATTCGGACCAAAGGTAGGTCAGTTATTCGAAAATTCCGGATAAAAGAGAGTTGTAAAAAACAATAAAAAGTAAATGATTTTCGTTTATTGAATACAGGACTTTTAATGTTTTTTTATGACATAACTGTTGGAAATGAGTTTTTGTTGCAATAATCTTGATGATCTTTGTTTCGCTGCTCTATCCCGGAGTCTTTTTGAAGGCAATAGTTCAGTTTGATCTGCATCCGAAGGTTGCTATAACCATGTCAGTTCTTTAGAAAAACAGTCAAAAGCCTCACCATTACTTATGTAACTTCAGAGCAAGGGATTAGATTACGGTTTAAAAAGGAACAAATGATTTATTACTCATTTGGGAGATTTTTGATGTCGACTGAATGATTGCCGGTTAACAGAGACTTCCGGATAAAGGAGGTACGGTTAATCGAGGTTCTACAGTATGTGTATGGCTGGGATGACGTTCAGAAGAAAAATATATAATTGGAAAGAGGAGCTCGCTATTTATTTTGTATTATGTTTTAGTTGGGGCATTACCTTTTATCTTTATTAAAAGCTTCATTAGTAGCGTTATTTCAAAAACCTTATATCAAGAGTTGAATTGTGTGCTAGTACTTTTATGATACTTATAAAAACCTATTACTTCTCATAGGATTTATTGTGTCCTATCAATTGTTATAGTCAATTTCATTAAAAAATATCCACCAAACCATTTTCGAAACTTGAAACTCGATGCTGCAAAAAAGAGCATCTTCTTACGGGTGTTACAAGCAAAAAAAAAAGGTTTAGCCATTGCATTCCACATCAGCCAATGAAAAGTGATACAATAGAGTCACATGACTATCAAAATGCTGCACGTGGTTTTGTTTTTTGATTGATTTGATTGTATTTTGAAGAAATTCCGATTCTAATATGTAACACGCAACTGATAGATGTCCTTCAACGGGTCCCCAGCAGCGCGGGGCCTCACAGCTAGTTACCCATATGAATTACATAGGTAAGGAAAATATAATATTCGGTAAATATAAAAAAAAATTGATTTTTTTGCATATCTCCACGTTTTGGAACATCCTGATCTCAAAAAAGTAATCTAGAAAATATATATGTCTGTATGTGTGCCTTTGGTCAGCATAACTCTAGAAAAAATTGACCTACGAAGTTAAAATTTGGTGTGAGGGTTTGTGATGGTACAAGGACCTTCCATTAAGGTTTTCGTCGAAATCGCGCATGCGCATAGGATAGGTGTCATTAAAAAAAGCATGTTTTTCAGTAATTGCTAAAAAACGGTTCTAACGATTTTGTTCAAAATCGCTATGGTAATGCCTCTTAACATCCTCTAAACATATCCACCACCGAAATTCCCGTAAAAATGCTTTAATGGCGTGAAAAAGGGAAAAACGATTGCCTTTAACACAGAGTTCTCTTTTCTTGAGCAAACCTCATCAACGATCGTTTTTTCATTTCTGCTCAGTTTCACTTACAAGAAAGGATAATATAAGAATTATTGATAAGTATATCGCCAAAAGCACCATTTTAGCAGAGGTTTTTTTTTTTTTTTTTTTTTTATAAACTTATATAAAAAAAATTATCGCCAAACTGGAAATTTTTTTCTAAACCTATATTTGAAATATAAAAGAGATAAATGACACAAATCCACATCAGTAATATAGTGTAATTGAAAGTTGTGCGATGTTACACCCCCCTAGTTTCTGTTGGGACAGTGATATTAAAGCAATTTATTAGTTCATATTCAATTAGGCATCGTATTTCAGTGCTACAAATTGAGTGAAAAATAAGCAAAGACTGTTTGGTGTTTAAAACAAGGCAATGTTAGATCTGAAATTAACCTAAAACATCTGGAGTATGGGCAAAGAAAATACAGAAATATATTGTTCCTGACGGATACAACTCTTCCACGCCTTGCCAACAGAACAACCAAACGGTTGAAGTGCTATAATTGTTAAATGAATTCATACTTATACTTTTGTTTCTTAAAGAGCAGACTGAAGCATCAAACTTGGGCCAATATTCAAACACTAAGTTACAGGCTCTGTCTTTTGGATGCATAAATAGCATTAAAAAAAACGAATGTTTTTTGTTTTTTTTTAAGAATATTGTTATGTTTATTGATATAAAACTTGTAAGGCTCAACAAAAACATTCGTAAATTACAAAAAAAAAATAATATTTTAACTATTTTTTAGTGGGAAAATGCCAGGTAAACAGGAGTCCTCAAAAGTTTGTGCTGTTGAAAAAAAAAAAAATCTCAGAAACTACTGAACTGATCCTTATGAAATTTTAACCGCATATTCTGTACACTTATCGCTATATCCCGTACCAGGATTATTTCAAAATTTCATTTTTTTTTTTTTTTGGCAAAAAACATACAAAAAAAACCACACGTTTTTCTTTTTTTTCTTTTCTGTCCGCCATTTTGTTATTTTTGCATAAAAATTAAATTATAGGTACGGGATCGAGCCACTGTTACACTAAACCTAAAACCATTCATTTTTTTTTGTTTTGCTTCAGATTGGCCTTTGTTCAGATTTTTTCAACAGCGCACACATACCTACTTTTTGAGGACTCCTGTTTACCTGGCATTTTCGCACTAAAAAAGTGGTTGAAATTCATTTTTTTTTTTTTTTTTTTTTTTTTTTTTGTAATTTACGAATTTTTTCGTTAAGCCTGACAAGTTTTATATCAATAAACATAAATTTACTCTTAAAAAAAAATAATAAAAATAGCGTACTTTTCATGGATCCTAAGTAGACAGAGCTCTTAAAAACACATAAATTTTATGTTAACTATAGAATTTTCAACGGTAATGGAAAAGGGATTCATGTCAGCAACTTTTGTATGCACCTAACTATACTAAACTTCAACTTAACTATACTAAACTTCAACTTAACTAGACATCACTTAGACGGTAAATCGTGACAGTGCTCATAGGTATTTAATCCATTTTGGCGGCGTGAAAGCATAATGTTCGCCAAACCACAACCCTGTAGAGAACAAAATGCTATAAGGTTTGGCGAGAATTATGTCTTCACTCCGCCATAATGGATTAAATACCTATGAGCGCTGTCACGATCTACCGTCTAAGTGATGTCTAGTTAAGTTGAAGTTTAGTATAGACATCACTTAGACGATAGATCGTCACAGTGCTCATAGGTATTTAATCCATTTTGGCGGAGTGAAGACATAATTCTCGCTATACCTTATAGCCTTTTGTTCTCTATAGGGTTGTGGTTTGGCGAACATTATGCTTTCACGCCACCAAAATGGATTAAATACCTATGAGCACTGTGACGATCTACCGTCTAAGTGAGGTCTACTTAAGTTGAAATTTAGTATAGAAAAAATCTATAAATTTGCATAATAGAATTAAATAGGTGAAAGAAAAGAAAGGATTAAAAATCTAAGAGAGGCTTGTGGGGTAAATCGCACTAACAAGAAATCAGTTGACAACAAAGTTGTTATTCGAAATTTTTAGAGAAAATTGAAAGATGAAGAAAGATAGTCGTTATTATTTCAAAATTTCTAAGTTAAGTTACTTGTATTCGGAGATCAACATGACTCAAATGTATAAAATGTATAATAATTCTGTTGAAAGTAGCGTGAAAAAAATCTGTTTCGGAAAGTATTTAGGAAATACGACATTGGTTTCAACTTGTGATTGAAATGAAATAAACAGTTTGATTATTAACTTAATAATTAAGGAAACTTTTATAACTTTTAAGCAACTTATAATTTCTATAAATTATTGCTTATCTCCATTTTGTAAAATACCATGTCTTTATTATAAGTCAAAGTAGTAGCCGATATAACAAAGAAATAAAAAAATAAAAAAAATAAAAAAAAATCCAAGCTTTCAAAACATGTTCTAAGATTGTGCATGCAAAAATAAACCTATCTAACTAATCAAAGCAAAAATAAACATTTATTTTAATGTCATATAATTTAATACTATACTAAACTTCAACTTAACTAGACATCACTTAGACGGTAGATCGTCACAGTGCTCATAGGTATTTAATCAATTTTGGCGGAGTGAAGACATAATTCTCGCCAAACCTTATAGCCTTTTGTTCTCTACAGGGTTGTGGTTTGGCGAACATTATGCTTTCACGCCGCCAAAATGGATTAAATACCTATGAGCACTGTGACGATCTACCGTCTAAGTGATGTCTAATTAAGTTGAAGTTTAGTATAACAATATTTCCGAAAAGAAAAAAAAAACTGCCTTTACATATTGATGTTGAATTCAAAATGAAAAATATTATGCATGTTTACTTGTGTGAGGTGTAAAGTTAATTAACAGCTTTTTTTTCTTTTCATTTTCTCTACAATATTTTTAGAATAGACTCTATGGCTTTTGCATGATATCTCCTCAGTTGACATTAGTTGCAATGCAAACAAGTAGCGTGTAATTTATTTTAATGAGTCTTATTACTTTTAAATGCAGAAAGTATACTTCGTGTTTAAGGCTAGTAAGGTGCGATATTTATAGCTTTTCTTTCGGTCTTTCCTAAGGAAATAAGGAAACATCTTAATTAACTTCACATGAAAACTTATCTGCTTCTAAATTAACACTAATTAGAAACAAAATCAAGCGAAATATCTTTGTTTTCATGAAGTGAAGTTGCAAATAACTCATTAGGGCCCTGAAGATCTGAATTGGATGGTGTGTTGGCATTTACTTTAATCTTTCTCTAGGCACAGTAAGATGTTCAACCTTTTCTTTCCTGAAACTGCTTAGCCGACCAAACGGTATAGTGGTTAGCGTGCTAGCCTCTAGTCCGCGAGGTTGCGGTTTCGAGTCCCGTGTTAGGCATGGGTGTTTGTAAATGTATGTTGGCTTGTCTAATGACGAATGTTTCGGCGCATTATAGCCCTCGTGTTGCTGACGGCGCCAGATAATCTGAAAACAACCAACCAACCTGAAACTGCTTAGAATTCAATCTTATAATTTCATACTCCGAAATTATTTCTTGTGTAATTCTATTAAGAGAAGATCCTAACAAAGATCATTTCCTATACTCGCTATGTTACAATCTTCTAGCCCAATGCATTTAGAAACTACTTTCGATAAAACATTGAAATTTGATTGAGTAGGTACAAAAACTATCACTTAATGAAATGACAAAAATTTAAAACTAGAAAAAAAGTTCTAATATATTTTATTTTATGTTTTAAAACCATTTGTCAATGTACATGCAGTGGTTCTACTTAGTTTTGTCTTTAACTATAATCTATTTTCATTTATAATGGATATAGACTGAGAGGCGACTGTAATTTTTGGACCCCATCGAACATCATTTGGAAATTTTTATAGAAATTGGAGAAAAGTGAGTAGATTACCAATCCACTGGTCTGCCGTGGCAAAAATGGCCGAAACTGGTCAAAAATAGTTGAAGTTAATAAGTTGAACTAAATCCAATTGCCAAATGCACCATAACTTGGCAAATAATGAAAAAAAAAATATTTGGTAAAACTCACTCTTTAATTTTCAATTTAGAAGGTTGCAGACGATTCGGATGTGTGGCTATGGCTTACTTGCATTTTTCACAAATGAGCCGAATTGGCGATAAACATTACGTCACTGATGACGTAACTGATGACGTAACTGATGTCGCCAATTTGGCTTACTTTTAAAAGATACAAGTTTTCCGAGCCAGAGATCATATATCGTTTGCGCTTTTGCTCATTGAAAATCAAAATGCAGTGGGTTGCCAGACGAAAAAATGTGTTTTCTTTTTGGCAAGTTATGACATATTTGGCAATCGGATTTCAGTTCAACTCATTCCAAGTCGATTTTTGATCAGTTTCGGCCATTTTTACCCCGGCAGACCAGTGGATTCGTAATCTACTAACTTTTCTCCAATTTCTATAAAAAATTCAAAATGATGTTCGATAAGGTCAAAAAATTGCAGTTGCCTCTCGGACTAATTGACATTAAGTGTAAACAATTTATGCCATTTCATTTAGAGGTCATTTTTGTACCTACGCACCAAATAAGCATGTCGGAATTCAAAGAGGCCATTGCGGCTATAATCCTGGCCTTTAAGTCATTCGACACTTTCCTAGTGTACACGATGTACTTTACGAATCCCCGAAGGAAAAAAAGGAAAAAGTCGAGAGGAGTTGTATCAGGTGATCTGGGTGGCCAAGAGGGGAAAACATAAAATTAATTACACGGGCAGACGATATTTACAAAAGAAACGAGAAAAACATAAAATTAATAACACGGGCAGACGATATTTACAAAAGAAACGAGAAAAACATAGAATTAATAACACGGGCAGACGATATTTACAAAAGAAACGAGAAAAACATAGAATTAATAACACGGGCAGACGATATTTACAAAAGAAACGAGAAAAACATAGAATTAATAACACGGGCAGACGATATTTACAAAAGAAACGAGAAAAACATAGAATTAATAACACGGGCAGACGATATTTACAAAAGAAACGAGAAAAACATAAAATTAATAACACGGGCAGACGATATTTACAAAAGAAATTATATTCAAATGGGAAAAGAAATAATTTTATGTGGCAAGGTTCACTATAAATGTACATATATGAGTTATTCTATGTATAAATACCATAAGTTTGTTTATATATTCATTATTTTATGAATAACTAAACATCAAAATATGCCCAGTCTTTCATAGACACCCTGTATATTATACGCTATTTTCAAGTTTTTAATTTATGTATTTCAGGGGGTCCGGCACCTCCATAGGAGCCCATGTTAAATTCAACAATTTTGGGGGCATCTCATTTAATAACAGATTCTTCAATCATTATGAAACTTTCACAGTATAATATTTGGATACTTTTGAATACTTTAGCACGAGATTTTTTTTATTTTTTTTAAATTAAAATAATTATGAATTTCTAAAAATATGTTTAAGAAAAATTATAAAATTTTAGACTGATTATTTAATAAAAAAAAGAGTATACTACTTTTTATTAATTCCTCGTGTTAAAGTACTTAAATACATAAGAGAAACATGTAAAAAAAAATTCAAGCATTTATGTCATATAGATTTTAAGCTATGTGCCCCCAAACATGAAAAAAATGGCTTTTTGAGAAATTCGGCTTTGAAGTTAAAAAACATGCATTAAATACCTACATTTTGTTTACTTCAAAAAATTATTAAAAATACTTTGAAATAAGGTATAATTACAAATAGGGCATCATTTTAAAGAGAAAAATGCATATTTTGATAAACAATAATAAACTCGAAATTAATAATCTGAAAAATTTTCATGTGCCGGACTCCCTTAGTGATCATTTTTGTAGCTACCCACCAAATTTCAATGTTTTATAAAAAGTAGTTTCTAAATGCATTAGGCTCGAAGATTGTAACATAGCGAGTATAGGGAAGGACTAGGACTTCCTCTTAATCGTAGATTTTTGGAGCAGCACTCTTGGAAACTGTTCTTCGTTCTCTTGGAAACCGTAGTTAGTATACTGTTACGAATTTCTTCATATTTGTAAATATTTCTTAGTATTAATTATGTAAAAAGGAAAATGTATGTACAGTTCGCATAAGGCAGTGCAAGAGTTTGTCTTTACTTCGCTTTCCTGCAATGTGTCTCTTAATGCTTGAAAACGAGTTTTACAGAGATAATGCTGGAAAAGGAGTTTTAGAAGGAGAAGGCCATTTAACATTATGGTTAATGGCGAAATCGCCAAATTTGCGACGGTTTTGGTGACTCATTTTAATAGCCATATTTGGAGAGAAATCTCCAAATGTCGCCAGACTTAGCAACCATTTGGTGACATTTTCGGTCCCCATGTACCTGTAGAGGGCTTTTCGATTGCAATCTGGAAAATTCTCCAAAATTTCTATCTCTAGAAGATTCGCGAAGGAAGCTTTCTTATATAATGGCCAATAGAGAGTTGAGTTAGTTGTCTCTCAGCGAGCTTTCAGAATAATGAACTATACTGCATTGTCTTTTGCATCGATTTCAGCAGTTGTGTACCTAGTTTTTAACTGCTGTTTGTGCTCCATTGTTGTGTAAAGAGCTATATTGAGTCTGTTAGAACGGGAAGTTCTGGAGTTGTAAAGAATGCATGCACCGGTGATAGTCCGAATATATAAGAATATAATCAAATATTCGGTCTTTCACCGAGTTATTTGGTATATGTTGACATTCGCCGGAGAAAGTCGACGTTCTCCGATTTCGGACATTCACAGTAACATATTGTTGTACAAATTGTCTGTATATATTGTAAATAGTGACGTATTATTTCAAAATTCTATTGTAATTTATTTTTATCCAATTTTATTTAGTAATTAATAGCGATTATACAAGTTAGAAAAAGGTGGCAACACCTGAAGTAATCGAGACGTTTCGAGAAATTTCTTTCCGATGAATTGGCTGGAAATTTCGAGAATGTCTCACGCGCTTGCTTATAAAAAAGACTGGAGAACGGGAAAGTTTTCAGATTGACTTTGGATTTCGATGAAAGCTTATCGCTTTGTTTACCTATTGGAGTGAGCTTGAATAATCGCTGAATTCGAAGTTGTTTTTTGTTGAAGCTTGTGTTGAAGCTCGAGAGTAATTAAACTGTTGCCTGTGAATAAATTTTGTGAGTTTTCTGAAGAGAGAATAAATATTTTTAAACCGTGAAAAGTGTGCCATCATTGCCTCAGTGGAAAAATTCATAACAATATACATACGTTTTCTATTTCGTCACCTTCGTTCGTTCTATCCTCTTCCGCATGTTCTAACTTGAAAAGCATATCTAACTCAGTAGAAGTGTTAGGAATCTTATCAAAGAGCTACAACATTTTACTTCTTCGTCTGCATCCATGTATTGTAAAATACATTCTTTCTCTCGAGGCTCTTCCTATTAGTTTTACAACCATTAGTGGCAATAAAACTACACGCTAAAAATCTTTACAACTTTATACATTTACAACAACATAAAATACTGTTATGAATTTTTCCACTGAGGCAATGATGGCACAGTTTTCACGGTTTAAAAATATTTATTCTCTCTTCAGAAAACTCACAGAATTTATTCACAGGCAACAGTTTAATTACTCTCAAGCTTCAACACAAGCTTCAACAAAAATAACTTCGAATTCAGCGATTATACAAGCTCACTCCAATAGGTAAACAAAGCGATCAGCTTTCAACGAACTCCGAAGTCAATCTGAAAACTTTCCCGTTCTCCAGTCTTTTTATATACAAGCGCGTGAGACATTCTCGAAATTTCCAGCCAATTCACCGGAAACGAAATATCTCGAAACTTCTCGAATGCTTTAGGTGTTGCCACCTTTTTCTAACTTGTATAATCGCTATTAATTAATAAATAAAATAAGATAAAAATAAATTACAATAGAATTTTGAAATAATACGTCACTATTTACAATATGTACAGACAATTTGTGCAACAATACAGTAATGAGTAAAACTATTCACGACAACTTCCACAGTTTTGATGCAGGAATGTACTCAATACTACGCATTAATGGAGCAATTGAGGATTTATGAAACTTTTACTCATCCAAACCCAGACCAAGCTTCTAGACTGAGAGGCGACTGCAATTTTTGGACCCCATCGAACATCATTCTGAATTTTTATAGAAATTAGAGACAAGTGAGTAGATTACGAATCCACTGGTCTGCCGTGGCAAAAATCGCCGAAACTGGTCAAAAATAGACTTTTAATAAGTTGAACTAAATCCAATTGCCAAATGCGCCATAACTTGCCAAATAATGAGCATTTTTTTCTTTTTTTTTGGTAACCCTCACTCTTTAATTTTCAATTAAGAAGATTGCAGACGATTCAGATATCTGGCGACGGTCTACTTGCATCTATTAAAAGAGAGCCAAGTTGGCAAAAAATATTACGTCACTTATGACGTAACTGATGTCGCCAATTTGACTTACTTTTAAAAGATACAAGTTTTCCGAGCCAAAGATCAGAAATCGTTTGCGCTTTTTCTCATTGAAAATTAAAATGAAGTGGGTTGCCAGACGAATAAGTTTGTTCTATTTTTGGCAAGTTATGACATATTTGGCAATCGGATTTTAGTTCAACTCATTCCAAGTCGATTACTGATCAGTTTCGGCCATTTTTGCCACGGCAGACCAGTGGATTCCTAATCTACTCACTTTTTTCCAATTTCTATAAAAAAATTCAGAATGATGTTCGATGGGGTCCAAAAAGTGCAGTCGCCTCTCGGACTATTCTGCTTTGCCAGAAAGTGTACACTCTTAAAGTCTAAAAATACTAAATTGATTTGAGTGATATTGTAACGACGTGTAAGTAAGGGTCAAGTACATCCGATACAAATTATGGTATATGCTCATTTTGAAAAGATCTGCAAGCACAAAAATTGAATTTTGTTTTTTCATTTTAAGATGATAACAATAAAGAATGGCCGTCATTAATGGGACTTGACAGTCACTGACAAAATTTAAAAGCTGAATTTTCATCCAACTTTAATGCCCTATAAATTATTTATAATCAATGAATTTATAAACTTTTTCCCTCAATGTGTTGTTAGATATTTATGAAGATAGTAACTGTGCAAGAATTATATAATAATAATAAAAATACTTTGAGTTCACAAGCATTTTTTTAAATCATCTCAAAACCGTGATTGTTAACACCTTGGTACAATTTCCAGAGAAAATAGCTCATACATATTTTTTTTTTAAACTAATAATGTTAAGTTAACATTTCGATTAACGCTGATAACCTTTTTTTTTTTTTTTTAATAATATTGTTTTCAATGTTTATTAAACAAAATTATGGTTTGTATGAAATAGTAGAAAAACAAAATTTCGTAAAATTCACACTAAAAAAGTAGACAGTTATTTAAAATAAAAATTTTAGGTCATCCTTATTGAACTCACTTTTTTATAATATTCTACTCAAAATATAGAGCAAAATATTGCATAATTTTTTTTTAAAGTGTACCTAGGTGTTGAAAATCATTGTTTTGAGTTAATTGCAAAAAAATATTTTTTTAATTAAAAATATTAAAGTTTTTTGTTATTTTTGCCTTATTACTATATTTGAAAATATCTAACTACAAATCCTGTCAAAATTGTTTTGCAATTACGTTAATAAAAAAATAACTTATAGGATATTGAAGTTAGATGAAAATGTGGCTTTTAGTTTGTGTCGGTGACTCTAAGTCCCCTTAACAAAGATATATTAAAATAATACACAACAAAAGAGCATAAAATATTAATGTCAATGCTATTTTATAATTCCAAAATATATTTAGATATTCTGAAAACTTCTAATAATGAATATATTTTTTATATTATTATAGATTCTATATCAATACTGTATTTAACTTATACATAGGCTATGCTTATTTGTCAACTACACATTTCCAATAAAACAATTACTCAATAATTCCTTAAAGCTAAATTGGTAAACTTTTACTGTTTATCATATCTACCTTCTGGTTTCTTCATGGATGACAACATTTAACTTCATGGATGGATAACTTCATGGATGACAACATTTAGTACCCCCCCCCCTCCCCCGAAACTCACTTTTCTATATAGATAAACATATTGTACTTACTTCCGACAATAATTATGAACAGTACATGCATCTCCCATCACTTCAATTTTAGTATTTTTTTTTCCTCCTCCTGAAAACTCATTCTTTCTTTGAAGGAGTTGAGATGTCTTATCTGTCCGGCAGCATCTCACAGATAATTGGACCTCCTTTCAATTTATGACCAAGGAAATAAACTCCTTCTTTCCGAAACCTATATTTTCAATTCTCTTTTATTGATTTGTCCAGGGTGGAAATTAAATATCCCATAAAATAAAGCTATGCTTCTTATTGCATGTAATTTGAGCTGGAGAAAATCAGATCAAGAAATGCTAGATATGAAATGACAAATTGATATTGTTGTTTATCATAATAAATATTCATTTTTTTTTATTTTTTTTTTATTTTTTTTTATTGAAAAACAAATACTGTTTGTTTTCAAGATGTAACTACAAAAGTTGGAATATGAAAAGAAATTGGAAAATGTTGTCTACATTCTTCGCAGTTCAAATCAGCAAACAATAAATATGTTCTTATTTTTATAGGCGAAAGAGCGATCTACCCAAGGCATACACTCCACCATAACATAGTTATAACTTTCTAGCGATGTGATCTAACTTGGAGTTGAACTCGGCACTCTTTGATCGGAAGACAGGTGCGCTAACCACTAGGCAAAAGTATTCAATAGTGCCTAGTTGTTGTATCTGTCATTTGTACACGAAACCCCCACATAACCATTTCCCAGTGAGTCGTGAAGGGGCAAATGATTTAGTTGCTTGCATACGAGTTGAGTGCATTGCGTGTAGCAGTGAGTCGCCAGAAGCTGCCGAGGTGGTAGTTTGAAGGTCGTGCAGTAGATGGCACCACTTATGTGTTCGAATATTCGGGTCACCAATGTAGCAATATGCGCTAACGGGGAGTCGATCTGGGGACTCCTAGATCGGAAGACAGGTGCGCTAACCACTAGGCAAAAGTTATCACTGGTACCTAAATGTCATATCTGTCATTTGCACACGAAACCACCACAACCTGATTTTGAATATAAAGGTGAATGTCTTCCAGGAAGCCTCTAACGAGAGTGAACTTTAAATTAGTAGAGTATCAGCGTATAAATGAATTTGTGTTAAAAGGCATGACTTGATTTATAATTGCTTAGGCAGCACTTTTTGGTTGGTTTGTACGTTTTTTTTCTTTTTTTCCCCCAAAAAATGGCTAATCAGACCGGGACCTACAGTTTAACGTGGATTCCGAACCACAACGAACATCCATGCTTAACCCAAGATTTGAATCCGGCACTTTCGATATGCTGTGTCAGAGCACTAAACTCACAGCCTTCAGACGGTTGACTCTTTTAGGAGCTAGGCCAATTATAATTTTGAAATTACTTACCGAACGCTAAAAATGTCGGTGTTTATTCATTATAACTCAATAAGTATTTTATTATTAATTCCATTCAATAAATATTATATAAAAAACAAATAAACGAATCTCAAAAAGAAGAGTTTAAGATAAAGATATTGTATATGAATGTAAAAAAAAAAAGATAAATTTTAAATTCAGTGCATCGTACGCATCTGCTCCTATAAACGGGACCTTCGTTTTAATCAAACATAAGAAAAACACTTCAAACCGAGTTGTTACTAATAAAACTTGTTATTGCTGAACATGTAGTTATATGTTGTATACACACGGGGTCCAATACAATGGCAGCATGCCATGCAAATGAAAATAGTGTACATATTTCTTTTTAAAGTTCTCTTTTAATAAATGTCTTTGTTAAAAGAAATTATACTATCTTTAAAAAATTGTCAACACGAGAGTTAACCTTTAACTGCTGTAAGCGGTCTGACAGACCACAAGTCATTTTTTGTGGAATGTTTCCACCCCCTAAAATATCTCATCTTTGACTTTTATATAAATTTTTCTGATACTATGTTTCTTAAACTTTAAATTGATGTTTACCAATTTATTTGACGCAATATAGACCATGTGTTGCTCTTGCACAAAAAACCTCAAACCACCTAACCACAGCAGTTAAAGGTTAAGACATTTCGTGATTGTACTGCACTTATACTGATCGTTAAATTATTTGCCCTGGTCTTTTCGGGAAAGTTAGCACATGAGGATATAAAAACTGTCGAGGAAATGCTATTTTGTGTCGGCTGGAGGATTGCAACAGTGTTGGAAGGAGTTCTGCGTTAATTTGTTTGAGTCTGAATTATCGCTGTATCTGAAGTCTGAACTTTTTTGCTATAGCTTGAAAGCAAGTTCACTGTTATTAGAGAAGTTTTGTAAGCCCTCTGAGACGAAGAATGAATTATCGTTTTTTTTTTCTAAACCTTTATTTTAACTTCGATTTTGTGATACATATGTTTTTTGATGGTGGGCAAATCTGTGGAAGCATAAATAATCCCCTTGACATCATCCGATCAAGCTCAAATTTTGCAGATAGATTGAATGGCAATGACAATGCATTCTATCAAATTTTGGGAGCTGTCACAGTGACTAAAAAGTCGCTTATACGGAATACTAATAAACCAACTTGCCGTTATTCAATCGCGCTGAAATAGCATTTAACCGATAGTTGAAGAAACTGTCTCCTGATGTCAAAACAGTTTTAATAAATAAATAAATAAATAAATAAATAAATAAATAAATAAAAGATATTTTAATGTCAGTGCATAAATTCACATTAATTTGAATATACAGGGTTATTACAAATGAATCATCGGGTTTTGATACATTACTACGTCCGAACATGGAAGCATATATGTTTCCATGACAACGCAAACGAGAGGGCGTTAACTAGAGTTTCACTCTGCGTATGTGCAATGTTCTCGGAAAATCCCCATGAAATTGTGGAACAAGAACGCAATTCCGAAAAAATCAATGCTTTTTGTGCAGTTTCTCGTAACAAGGTGTATGGACCTTTCATTTTTGGTACGGACAATGTGACTGGTACTTCCTACTTGGACATGCTTCAATAATGGTTGCTTTCCACAACTTGAACAGGATATCAACGATTTCATTTACCAACAGGATGGTGCTCCGCCACACTGGCACAAAGAGGTTCGTGGCTACCTTAATCGGCAACTCCCACAACGATGGATTGGTCGATGTGGTCGGGATGTCAAGACACTATTTTCATGGCTCCCAGATCGCCCGACCTTTTACCATGTGATTTCTTTGTTTGGGGATATGTTAAAGACAGTGTCTACATAACACCGTTCTTCTTCTTCTTCTCAAGGACTATGGGGACTAAGGCACCTCTGCTTTTTTTAAGCATTTTGTACCAACCCCATATCCCGTACAGATCGGTAGTGGGCAGTACTGCACAGGATGTAAGGGCACACTCGCTAGTGGGAGGGTGCAAGTCTACCTATAGCCACCGAAGAGTTCATTTCTACCTCTTTCAGTAGCTACCCGATAGATGGCAGCACTACTGACCGTATGTGGAACTTCTTAATTTAGAGGTTATACCAAGCAGAAGATTCCACCAGAAAGCTTGGCTTTGCCCCACCCCCCTCCCCCACAGAGGTATTGATTTGTATGGGAACTTGGAGGACTTTGCGACCATGACTGATTTAACGTGCTCCAGTCACCATTAGCGAACACGGCGGTCTTTAGTCGGTCCCAGGCCCGAACTGCCGACCAAACGGTATAGTGGTTAGCGTGCTGGCTTCTAGACCGCGAGGTTGCGGGTTCGAGTCCCGTGTTGGCATGGGTGTTTGTAAATGTATGTTGGATTGTTAAATGACGAAATGTTTCGGCGCATTATAGCCCTCGTGTTGCTGACAGCGCCAGATAATCTGAATACAACCAACCAACCAGGCCCGAACTCGCAACCTCAGGGCTCGCAACCTTATAGTTGCGAGTACGATACTCTCCCGACTGGGCTACACGGCTCACGTACCACCGTTACCTACCACTTTGGATGAGTTGCGGGACAGCATCACGACTGCATTCGTGACCATCGACGCGACCAAGCTGAGTAATGTGTGGAGCGAACTGAGCTATCGCCTTGACGTCTGTCGTATCACTAAAGGAGCACATATTGAACATATATAGTAATGGACGTTAATCTTGGACGCTTTCGGTTTCTTTTCATGCATAACTCATTGTTGTAACACAGTTATGTTCCGAAAAAAACGCTTCGGAAACCCGATGATTCTTTTGTAATAACCCTGTATTTTAAAAAAGTAGTTTACCGCACATTTTGCTGATAGAGATTGTTTGATATTTAAAAATAGATGCAAAGCAAACACTGAATTCACGCTGTCAGAAACGGCGCTGTGTTAACCTTCTGAGGGTCACGGGCGTATATATCCGTCATTTGATCCCCAGTTTTTCCAGCAATACACAACCTTTTTAAATTTATAAATAAAATGTGAAATAAAATATTTTTAAAATTTTTTTATTAGGATGATAGTTTAAAACCTACTTAAAACAAAACAAATAAAAAATAATTTAAACAAATTATATATTTGGATCAGAAATAAAATTTAAAAATTATTGCAGGGAAAACAACTGTATAATTTCGCCCATTCCCTTGACGCTCAGAGGGTAGGAGACTGTTAAGGTAAAAATTTCAAAATTTTCGATTTTTATATTTTAGTGGAAAAATATAGCCTGAAATTCTAGCTTTCAGTACGTACCTTACTTTTGCTGATCCGAGAAGAATTAAGAATATTATTTGAGTTTTTGTAAGCTTGCATATAAGAAATTGTCGGTTTTCCATTTTCTTAAATTGCATTTTTCTAATCATGTGCGTTTTAAAATGTTTAGGGTATTCGATTTGTTCCTTGCGATTCAAAAGTTGATGTATTTTTTTAAATTTGAAGTTTTGTTTACTCTACTATTTTGAACACAATTGTGCATGGATTTTGGAATCTGGTATTTTTTTATTGTTTTACAGCAATTTTCGTAATGCTTCTATTTAAAAAGTTTAAATTTGTTTTTGCCGCTGTACCACAGTTTTAGTTTTAAATAATTATCCAATGAGTTAAATTCAAAATCCATGCACAATTATGTCAATATATATTCGATTAGCTTGCACACAAAAATTGAGACACTTTGTAAAAAAAATTGAATCGCAAGGAGTGTTTTTAAAATTACGGAAAAAACGCTAAATTTTTCAATAAAAATTTAATTTCTTGAAAAAAAATCGATATAAATTTTTGAAATTTTAAGTTGTGTTTTATCTAATTACTATTGAACTGCACAAAAAATTTCATGAATTTTGGACAAAAACTGAAGAATTTTATTTTTGACTAATCTGCACCGTATCAAAATTTTCCGACGTATTTGTATTGCAAATCCACCAACTTTAACTTTTTTGATAGAATATACTTTAATAAAAATTTAAATACAGATATGATGCTTGAAAATAAAAACATTAATTAGGTCCTTAAAAGTCATTAATTTTCATTCTGTGATTTGAGTGGGAACCCTGTGTACAAGTTTCCGTGTTTGTACCTTCCCTAATAACCATGTGACGAGTATGTGACGAAAAGCGATATCGCATAGAGATCACGCGATGTCACGGCGATATCACACAGGGGTCACATAGTCGTCCAATGTCCGTTTTAGAGGGGGTTTTGCGACGTAACTTTGTGATATCGCTGCGATATCGCTTTTCGTCACATTGTGACATTGGGGACGAATTTGCGATTTTTGCGATATCGCATTGTGATCTGTATGTGATCTTAGTGATTTTGGCGACATCCGTGTGATTTATGTGATCTTCGCAACGAAAGCTTTGTCACTGCGATATCGCTTTGTGACCTAAATGTGATCTTAGTGATTTTGGCGACATCCGTGTGATTTATGCGATCTTCGCGACGAAAGTTTTGTCACTGCGATATCGCTTTGTGACCTAAATGTGATCTTAGTGATTTTGGCGACATCCATGTGATTTATGCGATTTTCGCAACGAAAGCTTTGTCGCTGCGATGTCACATTGTGATCTGTATGTGATCTTAGTGATTTTGGCGACATCCGTGTGATTTATGCGATCTTCGCAACGAAAGCTTTGTCACTGCGATATCGCTTTGTGACCTAAATGTGATCTTAGTGATTTTGGCGACATCCATGTGATTTATGCGATTTTCGCAACGAAAGCTTTGTCGCTGCGATGTCACATTGTGATCTGTATGTGATCTTAGTGATTTTAGCGACATCCGTGTGATTTATGCGATCTTCGCAACGAAAGCTTTGTCACTGCGATATCGCTTTGTGACCTAAATGTGATCTTAGTGATTTTGGCGACATCCGTGTGATTTATGCGATCTTCGCAAAGAAAGCTTTGTAGCTGCGATATCGCTTTGTGACCTAAATGTGATCTTAGTGATTTTGGCGACATCCGTGTGATTTATGCGATCTTCGCAACGAAAGCTTTGTCACTGCGATATCGCTTTGCGACCTAAATGTGATCTTAGTGATTTTGGCGACATCCGTGTGATTTATGCGATTTTCGCAACGAAAGCTTTGTCACTGCGATGTCACATTGTGATCTGTATGTGATCTTAGTGATTTTGGCGACATCCGTGTGATTTATGTGATCTTCGCAACGAAAGCTTTATCACTGCGATATCGCTTTGTGACCTAAGTGTGATCTTAGTGATTTTGGCGACATCCGTGTGATTTATGCGATCTTTGCGACGAAAGCTTTGTCACTGCGATATCGCTTTGTGACCTAAATGTGATCTTAGTGATTTTGGCGACATCCGTGTGATTTATGCGATCTTCGCAACGAAAGCTTTGTCACTGCGATATCGCTTTGTGACCTAAATGTGATCTTAGTGATTTTGGCGACATCCATGTGATTTATGCGATTTTCGCAACGAAAGCTTTGTCGCTGCGATATCGCTTTGTGACCTAAATGTGATCTTAGTGATTTTGGCGACATCCGTGTGATTTATGCGATTTTCGCAACGAAAGCTTTGTCACTGCGATGTCACATTGTGATCTGTATGTGATCTTAGTGATTTTGGCGACATCAGTGTGATTTATGCGATTTTCGCAACGAAAGCTTTGTCACTGCGATATCGCTTTGTGACCTAAATGTGATCTTAGTGATTTTGGCGACATCCGTGTGATTTATGCGATTTTCGCAAAGAAAGCTTTGTCGCTGCGATGTCACATTGTGATCTTAGTGATTTTGGCGACATCTATGTGATTTTCACAACAAAAGCCTTGTTCCTGCAACATAATTATACAAAAAATTCACAATTAATTTTTTTTATCAACTACCTATATCTGCTTCAAGTATCTACTCTCACTATGAAGAGGCTCAGTACCTTTTCTTTACGTCAAATATTTTCTAATACTATGGTAATATAATTTATACTATCAAGGCCAATCATTACTTTAATGACTGGCCTTAATGGTATAATCATAGTATTAGAAAATATTTGAATATTTTCTAAAAGTATGAACTTTTTCTAAACTTAATATACATGAACTTAATGGTATAATAAATTAAAGAATCATAGCATTAGAAAATATTTGTTCGTCTTCAACAAGACTTTGGGAAGTAAAAACTAGTCTCTTATATTAAAAACCAATGAAACAGTTAACTACCTAATTAGCCTTTAACCAAGAGAATTTATCCATTCCAATAGATTTCTCAGCTAAATATATATCTTAAAAATAAGACAAAACATGACTAAATCTATTAAAGCACAATGTAATGTATCTCATGCATCTCAATTTTTCTTTTAAACTGATTACAATGTTGTTTTGCCATTTTGGGCAAATCTTCCATTTTATAAGTTTAGCATAAAAGAAAAATACAAAACTAAAAACAGGTTGAAGAAATCAAGCAAAAATGGAAATATGCAATTAAAATAAGAGTAAAAACATAAGAAGGTAATAAGTTTATTTTATTGAACACAAAGCAAACATATTCTTTGTTACACTAAATATTGCAGAATGTTTTTTCTTTTCGGCAAGGTATCTGTCAATCTGACTGCCAAGAATTATGCCACTTCCTTCAATGTAGTATTCTTTCTCCGTGTTTCAGAGCATTAGGTGTAGGCTTTGGACCTAGAAAATTAAAAATAGGTTATTCTTAAATTTCAGTTTAAAATACACCATTTTTAAAATTGCCATTCACAATGCAATTTTAAAAATCTAATGCAATTATAGCACAAGATGCTAGTTCATAAAAATAAAAACAGAAATTCTGTGCCAACTTTAAGTATTCATAACAAGGTTATAATAGTAATTAAAACGTGTAATGCCAACATAAATAATTGATAATTATACTCAATTCTGATATTGTTACAAGTGATTATTTACAGCTTTCATCACTGTAATCCATTAATTACTAACAAATTTATTTGGAATAGTATGACTTACTATTTTCTGATTTTTTTCTTTTAAATCCTTTTTCCCTTACCTTTGCAAAACTAAAACTGATAAATGGTATACCAATTAAAAAGCTAACACACCTCTGCGTCTAACAAATAGTTTATTTACAATTGCACATATTGCTATCTGTTTGACAATTTTTTTTTTTTTTTTTTTGGTTTTTAATGAATATGCAGTAGGAAATATGTTAACTCGAGCTGGAAATGATCCTCTTTTCATCTGTGAAAGTAAAAGGACAAAAAAAAAAAAAAAAAAAAAAAAATTGGTTTTAAAACAGTTTTTAATTTTAACATTTCCCTCCATTATTTCTTAAAAAATATAACTTATATATTAAAAAAGTTCAATTGAACTGAATAATGGATTCACAGATACAACTTATCACTAGACGACCAGATATCCGAGCCATGCCAAGTTCTGCCTTTCGAATCAAGGTTCAATACATCTCTTAGTAAAAGAATACAATACCTAATGCTGATATTTATGTCTATCTATGACTCACTCTGATAACAGAGGTTTTATCAGACTAGTACTTCCTAATTAGTGACAAAAAATATTTGTCCATTTTTAATTATTGCTAAAAAAATTGACTTGTTACTGAAAGTTGTTACGTCCAGCAACCATTTGGGACCTCTAATTCCCCAAAATTGATATTTGAGAACACTATTATTAAAAGCAATAAATTTGGCAACAGTAAGTGATTTTAAAATAATAAGGTAATTTGAGGGGGTTCAAACGACTGTTCGAAGAAGATGCCTGCTATACCTTTTGTTACTTTTCGAGTTTTACAACAAAAGATAAAATAAAAAATTATAGCGTGCTTTTATTTTACTATCTAATTGTCTATCATTAGGAATTTTATACAAAAACTAGTTATATCACAGAATAACTAGACAACTGTTATAACTAATTATTTCACAATTTAACCTCTATGATATGTTGTTTCAAACTTTGCTTAAAGTAAGTACTCCAGTCTTTATATAGAAAAACTAATTTCACTTTAATACATAGACAATAACACACGCATAACATATATGGTCAATTAGAGAATTCAAAAGCTAAAAAAAAAAAAAAAAAAAAACATCCTCGGGCTTAACTTTTTCCTTAGTGGCATTATTGTATTTCTTCTAAATCAATTACATTTCATAGAAGATATATCTGAAGACTACAATTTCTTGAAATTTGAAAGAAATTAATGCTGTTATGTTCAATTAGTATTGCAAAATGTTGACAGCAGCCATACTTCACCATGGATTCTTGCTTCATGGATTACGTAAATATTTTGAGGTATATATATATATATACATACATACAAACAAAATAAAATGAAAAACAGCAGAAATTTGGAATTGTATCATGGGGCATCTTTTTAACCTATTAGCATATGTACTGGTAATTTGTTGTATTTCTATAGCTTTGATGTTTTTGATTTTACATTTGTAATTTCATTTTTTTCCTTTTGTTATGTATATACATAGGCGTAAAGTACGGGGAGCAGGGGGGGCTGGCCTCCCCATTTTTAAATTCTGGGGAGGCTGCCTACCCTGATTTTTGTAACACTATCTCCTTTTTTTCCCTCCATTCTCCAAATAAATTATAATAACTGTTTATTGTTGGTATTATATGAGAAGTTGTGTCATACCTAGATTTTCGAAAAATTAATAGATTTCGATAATTTTTCGAAAAATTTCATCTTCCGTCAAAACTTGCCCCCCCCCCCATGTTTTTTGAAAAGTTGACACCTATGTGTATATATATACACATATATACATATATCTATATGCATATATATACATACACATATATATATACATACACACATATATAATATATACATATACACATATATAAATACATATATAGTAATTTCAAAACTATAAAGAATTTAAATTGACATATTTTTAGTTAAAAATTAATATTGTGCATGGATAGTCAATGAAATTGAAGCTTATGACTCAAATATATTTGAACCATAAGCAATTTTTATGCACACTTTTGCTGCGCAAAAATTATAAAATGAGTAAAACTACATGAACAATAATGGCATTTTTCATTAAAAAAATTTTTAGCCAGAAAACTAGTTTTGCTATCAAAAGAGTAATTTACCTGTTGACTAACATAATCGTCTTCAGCTCTACGTCATTGACCAGGAAAGTCTTGCTTCACCCATCTGGTTTAGCAGGCTCTTGTTCCATGTCAGATCAGTGTTGGTTTGTCTTCTCCATGAACCATCAACTAAATTCTCCCCAAAGGTGCTTTTGAGAAACTTTCTTTCAAATATGGCAAGGACCTATTGACTACAAAATAGTAAAAATTAGTTGACTGACTTTTTGGATAACAGATCATTTATATGATAAAATGTTGTACCAGCGTCATAACAGCCGTATGAAACCAGGAAAGAATGCTATTAAACACAAAACTATAGATATTTTATATCTCAGGTTTTACAAATAACCTTACTTAAGAGTAATATTACACTTAAGTAGGTCTGATCCTAAAGCTTAGAAAAAGTCATACACTTTGAATTGATGATCATTAACACGAGATGAAACATTTTGAATAGTGAACTTTCATCTTCGGTCATTACAGCTTCACATGTAGCTCGGATAACCAGCAAGGCACTCTTACTAAAATAGGATGATTGCTAAGATAAATTCAAAAAGGAAATAAGATATATGTTTGAATTAAACTAGAGATGATGTCTTGACTAAGCTGCAGTACGCTTATCGGATAACAGAAGAAGAGGTAAAATTATGCCTTGTTTATGCACACAAGACATAATAATGTACAACCTCAAAAACAATTACCATATTTTTTATGGCATCACAACGTAAAAAAACAAAAAAACAAGCTATTTCAATATGTTGCAAAAAGTTACTAATCAAAAATTGATTTTAGCAATAAGTTTTCTATAATTCAACAAGATGAGGTCTAAAGTACCCACTGGGAACAAAACCAGGTTATATTATATACAGCTTGTATATGCTACTTAGAAAAGGTATTTTGCTATGCTATTGTGTTTTATTCTATCCTTCATGATAAATCGCAGAGCATTTTTGTAACTTCCTATTAATTGAGGAGACATACCAAGAAAGCATAAAAAAATTTTCATCAACAAATTTCCTGATGGAGCAGGGCAACGTATAAACTGTCATTTTTTTGTGGCCTCTCGCGGGAAGGTACTCTAAAAAATATAGTTTATGAATTATGGTGTTGTTACGGATGCAAATACCTTTGCTAAATTTATTATATCGGCGGAATTTGCCAAAAAATACAAAAGTCAATGTAATATTTTTTACAAACAAAAGGTAGAAAATGCCTTGAGGAATTGGATAAGATCTGGTGTGATGCACAACCAATTCCACTAACACGGAGAGTGCATTGTGTTGGATCAGTTTCTTCATTAACCATAAACTGCTCAGTGACTTCTAATTACCCTAAAGCTTGGCGTCCACTATTGCTGAGCAGAGCGGATTAAATTTGAGCCAATTACAAGACTGTCAACGTCCATTGTAGCACAAGGCTTGTGCTACAATCGACGTTGGCAGCCTTGTAATTGGCTCTAGTCCACTCCGCTCTGCTCAGCGATAGTGGACGCCAAGCTTCAAGGTAAAGTTGTCTATACATCAAAGAAAATGGAGAGTGATATTGTACAACAAGTAAAAAATAAAGTGATAGTCACATGATGAATATTACCTCAGGAAAGTGGTATGCTGCATATTGGAAAGAATAACTAGTTTATTGGCCGAGCACTTAACGTTAGTCTTAATGAAGACAAATTCTCATTCATCTACCAAACTAAGCCATCTAAAAATCAGTTTTAAGAGGCTTAAACTTTTATTATCCAGCCACACCTCTCAACTGTGTATTACAGCATGATTTTTAACACATAGAATCAAAAGTTTGAAATTTGTAACTGCATATAGTATTTTGTTTATTATCTTAATTTTAGTTTATTTTTCATAAATATTTAAATGCTTAAGTTTATGTTCTGTGCTTGGTCACCAGATTTATTTGATTGCAGACACATACCGTGGGCAAAAAAAGTCTCAGTACGGAAGCCACAGTTACAAATAAATTAGCATAATTTCTTCTCCTTTGCTTCATATCTTCAAACTATTGAAATTATGTTTAATTTGGTTCTTTAAAATAAGTTTAAAATAAATGTCGGTTTTTACAAAACGCAGCAAGTATTTAAATTGAAATACTTTGGAGATATTGCTTAAGTCGCACATGGGTTAAAAATTTATAAAAATATTGAAGGGACATCTCAAACGGTGAGAAATATTATTAAAATAGCGGGTCTGAATGAACTTGCAGCCCGTAAGAATCCTTAAATAAGTACCTGTAACAGAAAAAAGCGCCTTGAGTTTGCAAAAAAGCATGCAAGTTATCAGTTATCTTTCTGTGAATCAGTTCTTTTAATGATGAATTAAAATTTAATATCCAAGGGTCAGATAATCGAGTTATGGTCTGGATAAAACCAAATCAACAAATGTTAATTTAGAATTTATGTGGAACTGTCAAACACAGTGGAGGAGGCATTATGGTGTGGTGGTGTATAAGGGCTGCTGTTGTCAGCAATGTATATTTTGTAGAAGGAAGTAGGGATCGGTAAGTGTATCTTGAAATTTAAACACAAAATCTTGTAACAAATGCACAAAAATTGTCTCTTGAGAATTCTATTCAATGTTTTTTTTATCAATTTTTAAGCCATGTGTGACTTGAGGTGAACTTATTTGCGGATTATCTTGAACCTTATTATAGGATATTTCTTTTAAGCAAGCTTTTTAGCTTTGAAGATCTTCCGGATCGATCTCTATCCTCAAAAGTTTGAAGCTCATGGTGTCTTTTAATAATATATTGTACTATAGGCTTCAATATATAAAAGATTTCCCCAATTTTTTTCATAGATAATCCATAATTTCATAACTGAATCGCCAACTGACAACTAGGTTTCGAAACTCCATTTTAAGACGATCAGCTACGAGGTAAAATTAAACAATTGCTGCTATCATGTCTTCAAGGCACTTGCGTACACTTCATATTTTAAAAATTTACTGCAAATCTCTTGTGGAAGACTTCAGAATTAATTTTCATATTGCATACTGAAACATTTTTTGTATGGCAGTTAGCAACATTTCCTAAATATTTCAATTTAAATACTTGCTGCATTTTGTAAAAACAGGTATTTACTATAAAATTATTTTAAAGAATCAAATGAAACATATTTCAGTAGTTACTGGTGATATGAAGCAAAAGATTATAGAAATTATGCTAATTTATTTGCAACTTTGACTTCTGTACGGAGATTTTTTTTTTACCTATTGTATGTTAGTCCATTACTATGATTTTGTTTGTCCATTACCACTTACTCTTTCATTCTATACATCATTTATTTATTTTACATTATATAATTCACAAACTTTTAAAATTTTTGAATGAACAAAAGAACTATGTTGTTTTTCAGTTAGTCCGTTACCTTGACTTTATAACCAAATGGTGCACTCTAATTAAATGGCAACAAATTCTAATACCCAGAATAAGAATCATGTACCCTTTAAATATTTATATAAGTGCTATTTTCAGTCAAAATTAAAAATCTTTCCTTAGTGGGTTTGTATTTGTGTTAAAATAACACTAGAATGTTAGTCCGTTATCATGGAATTGCCCAAGTGTTTGAACAAATCATATGGCTTTGACCTAGCTATTTCCTGGCGTCACTTACTTGGTAAATCACAATTGGCCCGTGAATATTTCCTTCATCAATGTTTACCTTTTCGATGATAAACACTGCTTTAATTTGAATCACGATTCAGCAACTACAACCTCCTTTCAACTAAATTTATTTTTAAAATTGTGTTAATAACATTTGACGATGGCTTCGAATAGAAGTTATGTGTTCAAAAGACAACTTAAAGGCAAAACCATTAAACATCATTGTTAAAACAATTCTCAGGAATGTACTTTACAATAATATTAATATTCATGTTACTAGAGTTTCCTGTCAAAAATCTTAATCATAAATTTGTATATATAATTACTTTATTTGACCTTGAATAATTTTATTTCAGTTTTTACACATAATTTACATAAAATTAGTACATATGTTGGGTTTGCATATAAAATATTATTACATTTTTTCGAGGGGTAATATATTCTAACAATATTATAAGGTGAACCTACCAGTAATTGACCATTTAGTGCAAGTTTCTACACATTTAATTTTTTTTCTTAAAAAATTATTAACGGAATGTTATGAAAACTTCCCAAAATATAAATTGATTAATGAAGCTCAATAATAAATTAACATGGTGTTCCAGTCCTTTTTACAATTTAAAATATCATCAGAATTTCTTACCAAAAGCAATTTTGCCAGTAATTGACCCAGTAGACATTAGTAATTGACCACAGCCATGCTAGTAATTGACCACTTCCTTTTCCAGAATAAAACCAAAAGTTAATTGTTAAATTCTGTTATAAAATGCTCTAATATTCATAAATTAACTATTAAATGAATTAAAAAAAGAAAGTAAAAATAAATATAATCAATTTTAATCCACGAAAATACGGGAACATCAGTGTAAAATATAGTATGAGGGTTTTCAAAGTTAGTTATACTGGTAGATAATTATGCATATTTTATTCAAAAAATTAAAACAAGAAAATAAAAATAATATAGAAAAGACTATCCAATCCTATACTTTCAATTCTGAATAAATTTAGATGAAAAGAATCAAATGTAGAGGATATTATTTCTTGAATAATTTCAAAATCATCCGTTTTTCAAATGGAAATCATTTTCTTGCATTGGCATTTATCCAATTACACAGAAGAGTTTCTCCAGCGTAACGAGTTGTTTTCTCGCCAACGTCGAACAAGGTAATTTTGATTGCAAATTTAAAAAAAAGAAAAAGCGCATTGAGCAGAACTTTTTGTGTTTATGGCCTTTTCAAAACATTTAGAATTGAATAAAAAAATTAAAAATGCGGGAATCGTCCATTGGACATACAACAACTGCAAAAATTAAGGACTTTTAAGGACATATAAGCATTTTTAAGGCCTTGAGAAAAAGTTCAAAAATATTAAGCACTTTTAATGACCTTGTTGTAGAATTGTGAAGTTCTTTTGTCCTCAGAGTTATGTTTAATTAATATTCATTTTCCAGATACCTACAGAAAATACTTAGGCCAGTAGAAGATTATTATATATTCTATATTGTGATATAAGCAAAGTTAACTTTTAGAAAATATAACATACACAGAATGTTTCAGCTTCTAGTTATGCAAGTTTCAATATTGTCCTGGTAAATAAGGAATACAATAACAGCAAACCAGGATAATGATGCTTGTTATATTATTTTAATTACAACTTGAATAAATAAGTTTAATTGACGCTTATTGACGAGTGTGATTGCTCACGTCAAATAATTTACCGAGTTAGAAAAAGTATTTTCCCACGTGTTGCATACAATATATTTTATAATTACGCGCAAGAAATATTTCCAATCCGTATATTTATTAATGTTGGCAACTCCAGTAAATGAATTTCTTCTAAAAATGTGTCATTTCAATGCAATGTCAAGACTGTATAATATTTGAGCACGAGGCGTGCAAGAAAATACTTTTTTTACACTCGTCTCATGTATTGCTTTCAACAAAAATTTAATTCTCTAAAAACAATTTATAAAAAGTTATTATAATAGCAATTTGAAGTTAAATAATAATAATAAATATGTATAAATTAACTTACCCAATTCGAAAATGCATAATATTCAAAAAATGTGTTTGTGTAGTGAACCAGAATATTGCCATTACATTTATTTAAAAGTAAGATAATTTATATTCTGACGTCATATATAGTTGCTTGGAAGACAAATTAATAAAATAAACGTTTTTGATTGGTTTAAAATTCGAATATGTTTTAAAGCTGTATTTTTCATTAGTTGTTTTGAATACATTGGAATTACCAGATGCTTCTAAAGATTTTCTTTTATCATGGAATGAAAAATTTTACTTCTTAATTAATTTACAAATATCCGATTTTACGCGCATTCCATTTCTTTTTTTCAATTATGTGTTGTATATTTTCTTTATTGAAAGGCTGAGTTATATAACAAATTGTAAAACTCGTTTCAATGGAATGCATTCACGTTCATTATTAAACGTAAATATATAATTTCGGAAATTTGCAAGTAGAACATAAGCTCACACAATGAATTTATTTTCTGAATACAGCACGATATTCTTTTAAATACTGTAGAGCAGCATTCACCTCTAACTTTTAGAGACGAGCGGTATGAGTTATATGTTGAAGTTTTTTGTGGACCGCAGATTTTTACCGAATATGCCAATACATATTACTTTTACTGTGTATGTTCAAGATCACAAATGTAATTATTGGTATAGAATAGATCCAACAATAAAAATATTTTTGAAAAATGGAAAAAATAATGAACTTTTTACTATCTCGAAAAATAGTTATTTATGCAACTATACTTGGGAATATAATACTTTTTCAATCGAGGTAAAATGCTTATTTAACGAGTGCGTTAGCGCAAGTCAAATAATTTAAAGAGTTTGAAAAAGTATATTCCCACGTGTTGCATACACTATTTTTTATAATTACGAGCAAAAAATATTTTTAATACATATATTTGTTAATGCTGGCAACTCCAGTCAATGAATTTCTTCTGAAAATATATTTTTCAATACCCAAACCTATATAATATTTGAGCACTAGGCGTGCGAGAGAGTATTTTTTCACACTAGTGCGAAAAAGTGCTACTTTCGCCACGATTTTTTATTCAAAATTGTTATAAAAAGTTTTATTTTTTGCACGTTGTTATAAAAGTAATTGATATTTGATTTTTTTTTAATAATTAAAAAAATATTTTCGTTATACTATCTTAAATTAAAATCTAAAATATAAGTGAATCTTTTATTAAAACCTTGCTTGTGTGTCTTCATGTGACTTGGAATAACATTGAATAAATATATTTAAATTATACCTTCTTATATTCTGCTGATTTTGTCGATATCATCAGTTATGAGATATCAATTGTAAGTCAATATCAAATTCTCTCAGGCTCTCAAGAGAAAAAAAAAATACTATTTGTCAGACTTGCTACTACGGGCAGCGTAGTGGAGAACACTGTTCTTAATAGTTAACACATACCATTTTGGAAAAATTAATATTATGTAAAATAAAGTTCATTTCTCGAAATCTGAAATTAAAGTTCAAAGATTGAAAAAGCAGAGATGGTTCTTTAGTGAGATTATCGAGTGATCAAAATTGAAATAAGCCAAATTAAAAAAAAGAAATCTGCCACTCATTTTGAAAAATGCATTTCTCGAGTTATGCATTAAAAAAATGGTACAATAATACATTTCATTTCTTAAACTAAATTCATTTGCTTGAACTGATCTTGTGATTCATTTGCTGAAAACAAATCATGGAAGTATTTGTTAAAATTTAAGCTGACTTATGATGGATTTTAGTTGATGTAAATTTCCTCAAGTAGCAAATATTCTATATCCAAATGAATATACATGTTTGCAAATAATGTTTCTCATATTCAAGTAAATTTTGCGTTCAGTTTTCATTAGCATCATATGTCCGGAAAACGCTCAAATCTAAATATGTTATTTAAATAAATCTGGCTTGTTTAATTGCATACGAAGTGGGGAAGGGGTTTGTAATAGAAATTCCAGTATCCGTTACATCCAGAATATTTTTAAAAAAGTCAGTAATTCAAGTAATAATTCACGCAGTCATTAATACAGAATTCTAAAATCCAGAAGAAATGTACATATATTGTATCGTTTATTGCATTAAATATATATTAGTTTTCGAAATACAATGTAATTTGTTTGTCTGGAATCCATGTAAATCTATTACTTATTCTTATTATAATTATAGTCTAAAATAAAGAAACGTAATTTTATAATCGAAATTACATCTTCCACAGCAACCGGGAAACAGGGGCGTGGAGCATCGCACAACTTTTAATTACACTATAATACTAACATGTATTTGTGTTTTATATTTTCTTCATTCGCTTAGAAAAAATGGCCAGATTGGCGATAAATCTTATATGAGTCGTTAAAAAAAAAAAAAAAAAAACCTTTGCCAAAATAGTGTTTTCGATGATATACTTTTCGATAATTCTTATATTATTCTTTCTTTTAAGAGAAACTGAGGAGAGGAGAAAAACGATCGTTGATGGAGAACTCTGTGTTGAATTTCCCCCCCTTTTTTTCCCTTCCTTCAACTTTTTATGCCATTTAAGCATTTTTACGTGAATTTCGGAGGTGGGGATGTTTAGAACACCTTAAGAGGCATCACCACAGTGATTTTGATTAAAATCGTAAGAGCCGTTTTTTAGAAATCATTGAAAAACCTGAAAACTACCTTATGCGCATGCCGGGTTTGAAGAAAACCTTAATGGTAGGTCCCTTGGCCCCTACCAATCCTCACATCAAATTTGAACATCGTCGGTCAATTTGTTCGGGAGTTATGCTGACCATAAACAAACAGACCAAATTTTTTTTTATATCACATTTTTGAAATCAGGATGTTCCAAAACGTGGAACATCCTGGAAGTCGTTTTTCTGAGTCGTAAGTCATCGAGTTAAACTTAACTCGTTACTGAAATAATAAAAGGAAATAATGTTCGCTTCAAAATCCAGTTAAAGTATTTTAAATGTCAATATGTATTTTTCATTGTTCTCCTAAGTTAATTAACTCTTTTTAGAAATAATAATCGTGCGGTTAAAGTTGTATTATTTTTATATTTATCTACCATTTTCAACATCATTTCCAAATTGGTTGGTGCCTATCTGATGGCTGTGTGGTTTGTTCTCTGGTCACGCATGCCAAAAGGTGCCGTGTTCGAATCCTGGGTTAAGCATGGATGTTCGTTGTGGTTCGTAATCCACGTTAAGCTGTAGGTCCCGGCCTAATTAGCCGTCATTGTGCATAAAAATAGGTCGTTGAGCATATAAAACAACTAACCAGTTGGGTTGCAATTCTTCTATTTGTCCCCCCCCCCCTCCCTTTTCCTTTATAGAACAAATTCAAATTGAAAATAAATCATTATTTGCAGTTATTTATTGTTCATTTCGTTAAATTTTAAATGACAAGCGTTAGCCAATAACCACAGAATATCAAAGAAGAATTTTCAATATTATTTGGAAAGTCAGTCCAATTAATAGATAAAAATGGAAAGGAAAAAAGTCGAATCCAATAAATCATGTAAGAAAATAGAAAATCAGATTCAGTCGAGATCGAAGCAAGAGAAAGGCAACTGCGCTTTTCACTCCCCCCCCCCCCCTCTTCCCCTTCGAAGACGCGACCAGTAAACTGAACAGGTGTACAACATTACTCTCCCTTAGTTCTTTGTTCCGTTCCTCGAATTTTGCAAGCGAGACAAAGAAAGTAGGGAGCGAGTGGGCTGGAGACCAGATACTAAACTGACCTAAAGGGATATCCGAGTTAAAGTGACCCCTTATAACCATTCATCACCCCGAGGGTAAATAAAGATGGTAAGAAACCGCGGGCTGTAAACGAATACTGCATGGTAGGGGGTAATTTAAATTGATCTCGTGTTGCGTCGCCTGCTGGTGTAGACGGAATCTCAAAATAAATTTGTCGCATCTATAATTTTTTGTTTCAGTTTAATAATTTTATTGTTTAGATTGGTCAATGATAGTGCAATCAATTTCAAAAGTGAATGTTTTGCTAAATGTCTAGAATTCCGTAGCGATATGCATTTCATTTCCATGTTCTATACGTTGTTACCAGTAATTTATAAAATCCAACATTCTATAGCAACGGTTCGCAATTTCTTAAGTTGTGCGGACCACCTATTTTGTAAAAAAAACTTTGCGACTCATTAAATTATACAATACGTGCGTACATCAGTAATTAGTAAAATTTTAGAATTAAAGGATTAAAAAATAGTTCTTTTTTTATAAATTGTAATGCAATTAATGCAGTTTTGGTAATAACTGGATATTTTTGCCAAACATTTATCCAAAACGAGATCAATGGTGTCGATAATTCAATTAACGAGTCTTCACTTGAAGATATTTTCTATATTTTAGTTAATCTTCTTGAAACAGAATTCACTCGTTAAACCGTCGAAGAATAGAATCGAATAATTGGATTGTTACTAATCATCGAGTGACTCGATTATTCCTTTCTCTACCCTTGAAGCTTCCGTAATATTTATCTTGGATTATTAGACTCTTGATTAGCTTCCACGGGCCAGTACCACACTACTCGCGGCCCACAATAGGTTGGGAACCGCTGTTTTATAGAACACATAGGCATTTTAAATCATGCCGAAAACGGGTCGATTTAGAAATCGCTTTATCGGACTTTTTTGTTTTTTATATTTTAAAATGCTCAATGCTTTTTTTTTTCTGAAAGGATTTTAAGTTATGAAAATGATTTAAATTTTTTTATAAATTTCACATTACCGACCGGAAGGATAAAATATAACATACGATTTGCAACTAAAAATTCCATGATGAATTTTTTTAAAGGTTCGGTTTGCGAAGATTTTAATTTTACGTTTCTTTATAGTTTAAAATGTCGCTATAATGAAAATTGGCAAAAAAAAAAACCGTCGACTTTAAATTAAACAAAAAATTCAGTTATTCTAATTTCCCAGCATTTCCTGATGATCGGGATTTACTGCAAGAATAATATGTTGAGAAGAAATATTTTATGAAAAATAAAAGTGGTGTTCATTACCTGCCTTTAAAATAGGCTATATGAATGAAAAAAGGGTATATAATATATACACTAACTTAGAAGCGTTGCGAAAATTGCCTAAATCACACAGATGTCGCCAAAATCATTAAGATCACATACTGATCACAATGTGATATCGCCGCGACAAGACTTTCGTTGCGAAAATCGCATTTCATTCTAAAATTATTTTGGGATATCACTGGATGTCGCTGCGATATCACAAAGTAACATCGCAACTTCGTCACAGTGTGATGTCGCAGCGATATCACATGGAAGTCGAAAGTGACGTGAACTTTTGCGACATCGCTGCGATATCCCATGCAAGTCACATTGTGACCGTGATCTTTGCGACGAAAAACTTCGTTGCAGTGACGTAACTGTGACAAAGATGGTTAGTAGGGTTGTTTGACCTAAGAAAAGATTGGATGTACATGCTTTCTGTTCCATTTTTAAGTCGCTTATTTTGTGTCGTCTTATTTTCTCTCTCCCACTTTTGAAGAAGCGGTTTTTTCTATTCCGTTTTTGAATTTTTCTAATGTTGTAGTCCACGGTTGACGCGCTTTTTTTTTTAACGATTTGTTAGTGAATTGTTTACTTATTAACAGGTTAATTGCAACGCCTACCATATGTTCTTCGCCTACCATACAGACGCTGTGTCATTCGTTCGAAAAAACTGTGTCCTTCGTTCGAAAAAAATTAATGAATATCAAAATTGACAATGCATATAAAGAATTATTATTATTATGTGAAAGCTGTGTCCTCATCTCCTAAGAGAAAATTTTTAACAATATATACTTACCTAATTTATAACTTTCACTTAAGAGCTTAGCAGTGGAATATTACCGAGTTAGTAGATTTCCTTGTATATTCTGTAGTAACTTTTACAAAACATAACTACACTGTTAAAAATTTTGTTCCACCTTGCACCAAAAATTGGTTCCCAGTTAGCTGCCACCAACATTTGGTGCTTAGTTTCACGATTTAATGGTGCAACCTCGGACCGTAAGCACCACTAAATCGCGAAACTAAGCACCAAATGTTGGTGGCAGCTAAATGGGAACCAAATTTTGGTGCAAGGTGGACAAATTTTTTTAACAGTGTATAAGTGATTAAAATAAACTTTACATCAACGAAATCTTGTAACGCTTTCTGATACAAAAACTTTTTTTCGTTACAGATTTACATTTTTTTATGTGAATTGTATGTATCATCAAATATTTAAATCAAAACACTTTACGTACATTGTTAAAAAAATGTGTCCTCCTTGCACCAAAATTTGGTTCCCATTTAGCTGCCACCAACATTTGGTGCTTAGTTTCGCTATTTAGTGGTGCTTATGGTCCGAGGTTGCACCATTAAATCGTGAAACTAAGCACCAAATGTTGGTGGCAGCTAAATGGGAACCAATTTTTGGTGCAAGGTGGAACAAAATTTTTAACAGTGTACTGGCAACTTATTGAATGCATCAGGATTCAACTTTCCAAAGTAACTAGAAAACTAAATTAACACAATTTTTTGCCAAAGGAGATTAAAATGAAATGAATTCTATGTGATAGGCTGATATCTTTGATTTCGATTCTTAAAAAGGTGCGTAATTTCTGATTTAAATTCCTGTGCAAATATGTTTGAACTTGCAGTTAAATAAAATCCTTCCTATGTGTTTTGTTATTCGGTTTTCTAAAAAATTTCCCTATCAACAGTTTTCAAAAATAGTTTTCGGTTGTATAAAGGAATTATTTAATATTACAAATATACAGGGTGTCTATAAAAGGTTGGACACATTTTGATGTTGAATAATTTATAAAGTAATGAAGATAAAAACAAACTTATAGCATTTATTCATAGAATAACTCATATTTTCAATTATAGTTAACGCTGCCATAGAAAATTTCCTTTTCCTATTTAAATATCATTTCGTTTGTAAATATCGTCTGCCCGTGTTATTGATTTTAGTTTTTCTGGTTTCTTTTGTAAATATCGTCTGCTCGCGTTATTCATTGTATGTTTTCCTCTCTTGGCCACCCAGATCACCTGAAAGAACGCCACTTGACTTTGTCCTTTGGGGATTCGTAAAGGAGATCGTTTGCGGAAGGAATGTGTCAAATGACTTAAAGGTCAGGATTACAGCCGCAATAGCTTCTGAGAATGCCGACATGTTTGCCTGTACCTGGCGCGAAATTGACTACCGTCTTGATATTCTCCGTGTGACGAACGGCGCATGCGTAGAAGTCCATTGACAAGGGCCATAAAACTTTTTGAGTTTGTCTAACCATTAGTGTTATCAGTTAAAATTTGTCGTCATTATTTTATGAATTATTCAACATCAAAATGTGTCCAACCTTTTATGCACACCCTGTATTATAAGAGCTTCAGGGGTAGAGATGGGAACAATCATGCCCCTCGATTGTTTGCAACAATTGAATTATTCGATAGTATTTTTTGATGGTTTAACGAGTGAATAACGTGTAAATTCAACAGCAGGTCTAAAACTATCCTGTTTTAACACAGATATTGACTCTCTCATGAGGGACAAACAATTTGGCTGACGACTGACATTTTTTTAACTTTGCAAAGTGAATAAAATAAAGAGTGAAAATGCAATCAATAAAAAGAATTTCATTAGAAAAAACAATAAAAAGAGAAGTGCAAGTGAATAGTAAAGTGAATACTACAATAAAATCCTTTCGCTATTAAAAATTATTTTTTCAATATTCTTTTACAGAATGTTTTAGTAATTATTGACGCAAGCACATGCAAATATTCTATTAGCTAGTGGGCCTCAATTTTTTTTTTTTTTTTTTTTTTTTTTTTTTTTAAATTAGTGGTCCGCAAAACTAGAAAGATTAGGAACTGCTGTACTGCACAATTCCGAAGCATTTTATGCATCAAACTCTCAAGTTGTCAATGCCTCTTCATTTACATGACACTGATAAAAAAAAATTAACGCAAATATTCAAGATCAGTTCCATATATTGATTTATATCTTAGATATCGAAACTTTTCATCAGCGATGAAATTTACTGTGAATTGACTCATAAGCGATTAATTGTTCAATTTCGGTCTTATTGACAGCATTTTTGCAAATATAAATAAAATATTTACTAAAAATAATTTAATATACTCATCATTCTCATTCAATCTGTGGACCTGTAAATTGAACTTTCTTAGAAATATCCTGGTAATTAACTTCATTGTGAATGTTTTTTAAATTAACTGAAAATGAAATAATTAAAATATAAAGAATAAAGTAATCGACTAATCTTATAGTTCTCATCGTCGACCGCCAACAAAAGTTCATCAGAGGTTGACGGGATAATACATATGATACAATAAGATCATACATGTTTTACTTTTTTTTTTTTTTTTTTTTTGTAACTAATGTTTTCCAAACTATAGTTCCGATAAGATGTAATAATCCTGCAGATAAGATACAAGGTGAGACCGAAAAGTAAGGTGACTGATGTCATAATAATCATTGTATTATATATTTGCAGATAAATACATCACTGTCCTTCAAAGTAGTTCCCGCCGTCTACAATACACTTCTGACAACGTTCATACAAGTTCTTGAAACTTCTGAAAAAGTCCTTCTTTGAGACTGTCTTAAGTTCCTTGGTAACAGCAGCTCGAACGTCTGAGATGCTTGAAAATCGGTTTCCCTTCAGTGCCTATTTCAGTTGTGGAAAGAGGAAAAAATTTGCTGGCGCTAGATCAGGGTAATAAGGAGGGTGTAATACTACACTGAAATTGGCACTGAAGGGAAACTGATTTTCAAGCATTTCAGACATTGAAGCTGCTGTTACCAAGGAACTTAAAAAAGTCTCAAGGAGGATTTTTTCAGAAGTTTCAAGAACTTGTATGAACGTTGTCAGAAGTGTATCGTAGACGGCGGGAACTACTTTAAAGGACAGTGAAGTATTTTTCTCCAAATATATAATACAGTGATTATTATGACATCAGTCACCTTACTTTTTGGTCTATCCTTGTATAGTAATCCTGCAGTTATACCTTTATATCTAAAGTGTTTCTATTCCATTCTATGATGCCTCCACTTTTCGCATTTCCGTTACCCTCAGTGCACAACAACTTGGGCCAATATCGGCTGACATTGGCCAATCCCGATTTAGGAAGTTGTAAATAAGCAGTTGGACACCAATATTGATCAGATTTGCCCAATGTTGAATAAACAAAAATTGGAATTCTTGAAATGTTGCAAGGTTTAAAAATTGAAATATTTTATTTATAAGAGAGGACAGAGTGCAAAATGATGTTTTTAACATGGTTTATTGTTTTAAAAAATATCGTGTATTTCAGATCGATCCTCGAGTATTGGACTGAAATTCGGTCGAATTGTCTCAACTTCCAGAAACTCTGCTTACGACATTTGCATATACCCCTGTACTATCTGGGATTAAGGATACCCAATATCTTCAACATGAAGCATTGTGATCATTCACTCTGTTCTTTATCTTTGAAGAACACTATGAAAGAATACACGTGATTTTACGGCCTTATCGAGTAGGCTAGACATCATGATCAATCAATCACTAATTTACAAAATACTTAAAGAACTTTTTGTTGCGAAAAATTAGTCAACGGGATATAAATGTAAGTACCAAGTATCCCATGAAGCACTCTCCTGGTCGAATTTTAAAGAACTTTCAGTATAGTTTATACTTAACAGATTGCAGATTTACTTAGGATTACTTTTTGATAATTTTGATCATAAATTCCCCTCGAATTTTGGTATGGTAACTCTTCTGACCAAGATATTTCATGAGCAAATCGTTTAACGATTTGTTTGGAAATTTCGACCTCATGTAAACAGAAAAAAACATTGCATGTTGTTAGGTCACAATTTTTAACTGCCTAATTTCGTTTATTTTTTCCCCCTCGATTTAACGTCTGTGTCACAAAATGAGAAGATTATTGAGATTTGTAATATTCTTAAACTAATAAAACATATTAAAATACATTTATACAATAAAATCATTCAGAAATAACAAATATTCATAAACAAAACAATTATCCAGAAACTAGAAATTAATACAAACGTATGCATGTCCAAGCAAAGTGATTTAAATTCGATACATACAATACAAAAAAATACAATACATACATAAATACATTAGTTATTATTACTTGATAAAAATTTATCAAAAACTTTTTCAAGAAGAAAGATTATTTTCACAAAAAGAAATATAAATGAATGAGAAATAATTGTATTTTCATTTGCCAACAATAATCTGCCAACTTTACCTCCAAAGCATCTCAAACAGTATGAGTAAGAGCAATAAATGTCATTCAATAGTTTATTTAATATCGAAATCCATTTTCCCCCATCATATTAAAGTACGAAATTATCAAAAACAATGTAACCACACGCATATTTATCTATAAAAACGGCTAAATATACATTAAATAACTGCTATATTTTTTGGAATTTAATACACCTTTGGAATTTAAAAATTGGCTGCAAGGAAATATTTGGTCTGAAAATAACTTCAAATATTAATAAATAACTCAAATTTTAGATAAAATGTCACTACTAAAAAGAAAAATATTTCTAATAATTAACAGCCCCTTTGTTTCACAATTTATAACAGATTTAATTTAAACATCGGAACTTATATTGCAACGTTCAAGCATTTCTCAAAGAGAAAAGAAAAACATACATGTTACTTGTAAAATATTGCAAAATACTATCTAAAATTATACTATAACGGGTTTAGCCAAGGGTGCAACCATATCAATATCTGCACTTTCGAAGTCGTTTTCATAATTTGGACTGTTTTTATACTTTTCTGTTACAAAATTTACAAACTAAACAACATTTGCAAATGTAAACTTTTACGAATTTTATAAAATAATTACAGTAATCCATAGAATTTATAAATTTCTAATCATTCAACAATATTAATTATATAATTTAATATTAAAATTTGATTCTTATTTATTTATTTAATATTAAAATTTAATTTATTATTTATTTATTTAATATTAAAATTTAATTATTATTTATTTATTTATTTAATATTAAAATTTAATTATTATTTATTTATTTATTTATTTAATATTAAAATTTAATTATTATTTATTTATTTAATATTAAAATTTAATTATTATTTATTTATTTATTTATTTAATATTAAAATTTAATTATTATTTATTTATTTAATATTAAAATTTAATTATTATTTATTTATTTATTTATTTATTTAATATTAAAATTTAATTATTATTTATTTATTTAATATTAAAATTTAATTATTATTTATTTATTTATTTATTTAATATTAAAATTTAATTATTATTTATTTATTTAATATTAAAATTTAATTATTATTTATTTATTTATTTATTTATTTAATATTAAAATTTAATTATTATTTATTTATTTAATATTAAAATTTAATTATTATTTATTTATTTATTTATTTATTTAATATTAAAATTTAATTATTATTTATTTATTTAATATTAAAATTTAATTATTATTTATTTATTTATTTATTTAATATTAAAATTTAATTATTATTTATTTATTTAATATTAAAATTTAATTATTATTTATTTATTTAATATTAAAATTTAATTATTATTTATTTAATATTAAAATTTAATTATTATTTATTTATTTAATATTAAAATTTAATTATTATTTATTTATTTAATATTAAAATTTAATTATTATTTATTTATTTAATATTAAAATTTAATTATTATTTATTTATTTAATATTGTCAGTCGCTGCCTTTTTTTTATATTAGAAAACATATAAAAAAACTCATCCGGTTACCAACGAACCGCCATTTCACTTTATTTTTCGAAAACTAACTAGATACAATCAAAACACATTTCCTTATATTTTAGAATACTATCTCGTGCAACAGTATTTTAAAAAATGTAAACCCGTTTGTTATAATTTAAATTTACCGTAACTGGTATCTAGCAGACTAAACAGATGTAAACGCATTAATAATTCAGAAACCTTGCAAATATTTTAAATTTATTAATGACTTATTTTGTGATTTAATGATGCCCACATTTTTAAAGACTAAACAACATTTACAAATGTAAGCTTACATGAATTTTGTAAAATAATTGCAGTTATTCTTAGAATTTATATATTCGAAATAACTCAGCAATATTGATCCTGTTATTTAATAATAGAATTTGATTTTAAATACGTTGAATTTGATTTCATTTTAAATCTCGAATCAATTAAATCAACACCCTATCAAATCTTAATGAAACCACTTGTGACGAAATAGATTTACAGAAAGGCTCATACTAAAGGTGAGAAGAAACTAAGCAAAACTTATTTTCCTGATAATGATGCAATACATTGAATTTAACATTTCGCAATTTACATGAGATGAATAAAATTCTAAGATATCTCCAACCAAGATGTTAAGCGAAATAAATTAACTCAACTCAGATAATGCAAGGAACTCTAGAAGTGCATTTTAATTGCTGCCGTTTCACCCGAATGCTTGTAATGGTTGCTATAAACTGATTTTATTTTCACTATCAGCGTTTCAAAGTGTATCTCAACTTCCGCTTCGAAGTGGTGAGTTAATTGGAAAAGATTCATAAAGAGAAGATTGCATTCGAAGAGTTTTGGGTAACAGCGCCATTTAGTGACAATTCTTCTTACGACTTGTTAAAAGAGTCAATATGCTATCTGGATAAACTTATATAAGAAGTTAACAAAAACTATTTATTAACATTACTAATTACATGGTAGGTTGAATGTAACGAATGATTTATTTCAATTCAATTTATAATTTGCCTGAAAACTTTGATTCTTTGTTGGCGGATTGCATTTAAAGACTTTGGAGTAAACGCAGAATTTAGAATTCAACTTGCGACTTATTAAATGAGTCAATATGTTATCTGGAAAAAATTATATAAAAAGTGTCCTAAACTATTTCTAAAAATTACTAATTACATGATAAGTAGAATATAATGAATGATTAATTTCAATTCAATTTATAATTTGGCTGATAATTTTGATTCTTTGTTACTGATTGCTTTCGAAGAGCTTAGAGAAACCGCATAATTGTGATAATTCATATTTATTAATTCCTGTAAAATGAGTAAATATGATATCCGTTATACTTATGTAAGAAGTTTCATAAACTATTTATAAAAATTACTAATTGCATGATAAGTAGAATATAATGAATGATTAATTTCAATTCAATTTATAATTTGCCTGATGATTTTGATTCTTTGTTACTGATTGCTTTCGAAGAGCTTAGAGAAACCGCATAATTGTGATAATTCATATTAATTCCTGTAAAATGAGTAAATATGATATCCGTTATACTTATGTAAGAAGTTTCATAAACTATTTATAAAAATTACTAATTGCATGATAAGTAGAATATAATGAATGATTAATTTCAATTCAATTTATAATTTGCCTGATGATTTTGATTCTTTGTTACTGATTGCTTTCGAAGAGCTTAGAGAAACCGCATAATTGTGATAATTCATATTAATTCCTGTAAAATGAGTAAATATGATATCCGTTATACTTATGTAAGAAGTTTCATAAACTATTTATAAAAATTACTAATTGCATGATAAGTAGAATATAATGAATGATTAATTTCAATTCAATTTTTAATTTGCTTGATGATTTTGATTCTTTGTTACTGCCAGTAAAAAGACGAGATAACAATAAATTATAATTTTACACTGTTGGATGGAATAACTATTTGTTTTAAACGCCATTCTATTTGTTTTAAAACGACTGTAATGAAAATGATTTAAACTAAGAATGACTGTAAGATTCAGTTTTTTACATTCTATTAACAAAAAACACTTTTGTACAAAAAGGTAAATGCGGGTAGTAACCGATTTCTTTTTGTTTGGTAAGCAAAACCCTTTTTGATTCCAAGATAGGGTTGGTTACGATTGAAGTTATGAATGTGTATGAACGAATATTACATTGCCCTGTGTAAATCAGCAATATTAGGACAAAACTAGGAAGTTTCCTCCTAACGAATTTTAATGAATCATCCTTATGAATCTAATGAATCTATTGAATAATCCTTTATGAGTTATATAAAACAGTTACAGTAATCCTTAGAATTTATATTATCCAAACCATTCAGCAATATTGATAAAATATTCGGCAATATTGATCAGCAACAATATTAGGTTGAAACTAGGAAGTCTCATCCTAATATTGCTGATTTATACAAGGATGCAATGTAATATTATTTCATTCACAACTGCATTCGTTATCAACCCGACATTGCCGATCAAACGGTATAGTGGTTAGCGTTCTAGCTTCTAGACCACGAGGTTGCGAGTTCGAGTCCCATGTAAGACATGGGTGTTTGTAAATGTATGTTGGCTTGTCAAATGACGAATATTTCGGCGCATTATAGCCCTCGAGTTGCTGTCGGCGCCAGATAATCTGAAAACAACCCGACATTTGAATCAAAAAGGGTTTCGCCTACCAAACAAAAAAATCAGTTACTTCCCGCATTTAACTTTTTTTGCAAATGTAGCTTTTGGTAACAAACAGTAAATTGCTTAAGAGTATAATAGTTTATAAAATGAACTCCATTAGTTTAGTATTTTAGTATGGCATTAAACTCTTAAAAATAATAATTTAATTTACTTAACAACACCAATTTCAGCGTGATACAGAACCTGTTTGTGATTGGGTATTGCTGAGTTATAGCGTTTTCTAAAAAATCCAAGATGGCGGACTTAAATTCAAAATTTAAAAATGTTGCCCAAGGAGGATTTTTTGGGACTTTTCCGGAGAAGTTCAGGAGGGCCTTCAGAACCAATTTCAGCAGGAATCAGCTTTCTAATAATTATTTCCGTCTGCAACAATAATTTGCCTATACTAAATACTTCCATATACAAGATAGTTTTTAAAAAACATGGATTTGATTTCATATTTTACATTCATTATCCCCACCTAAAAGTTCCCATTAAGCACACAAAGATACAAAAAACTTTTTCAGAATGAAATATTTCGCAAAACAAATTCTAGAACTCTAATTTATTTTCTCAGTTTTAAGATTACAACCTTACTTCAAATTATTCTTCAAAATGAAATAATTCCAGCACATCAATTCATTACTTTCCCAAGTCACGCCATTTCCTTCTTCTACAAAATATTGTTCTGAAAATAAATACCGATAAAATACAAGTATTTGTCCACGTGCCAACAATAAAAGAGCAGTGTCACCAATATTAGATCTTATATCGTATTTGTATCATGGTGTAGGGCTCTAAATCCAACATAATGGAAAGTCCTCGATTGCAGAAACTTCAGCAAATGAAAAATTAAACGCCGGGTTAAGAAGAATAAAGCTGAACAAGACGAATGGAATTTTCACCCCAATGAAAAGGAATGAAACCAAAAACAATTGTAGCAGGTTTCCGGTCATTCATCATACTGACGTAATAAATTCCTTCAGCTGCTTTTAGAGTTTGTGGCTGATACTGAGAGGACAAGTGGAGTATCGGTTTAGATTTTCTAGGTTGGATCTTTCTTTAGAACAATATAAACAACTAGATGATTTTTTTTTTTTTAATCTCGTAGAAAATACTTTTTGAAGAGAATTATATATGAGAATTAAAGGATTATCTAAATATTGTTACGAATTTCTGTATATTTGTAGATATTTCGTAGTGTTACTTATGTAAAAAGTAAAATGTATGTACATTTCGCATAAGGCAGTGCAAGAGTTTGTCTTTATTTCGATTTTCTTCAATGCGTCTCTTAATACTTGAAAACGAGTTTCACACATCGATATAGATAAAGAACTGGATAGACTGTTCCAATGCCAATGAAAAGAGAAAAACGCGCCGGGGATTGCGAAGCTGGTGGGATGACTAACCAATCACTGTTCACTTTTATAGTTGGATGGGAATGCGAAAAACCTTGTAAAGTGTTAGAGTATATATTTCTGTGCACATTATTACTAATTAAGGTCTACTATTGACATTTCTGCTGTGTACAACCCAAAAATTTATTTTCAATCCTCGGCAATTCGTATTTTTTATCCCACCAATGGCATCTGGCAACGGCTTCATTTTCCCACTGTTAATCAGTCTATCCAGTTGTTTATCTATATCGATGGTTTCACAGGGATAATGCTGGAAAACGATTTTTACAAGAAGATGGCCATTTAACATTATGGTTAATGGTAATATCGCCAAGTTGGCGAAGGTTTTGGCCACTAATTTTTGTCACCAAATTTGTCGAGAAATTGCCAAATGTCGCCAAACTTGGCGACCATTTGGCTACACTTTCAGTCCCCATGTACCTGTATAGGGCTTTTCGACTGCGATCTGGAAAATTCTCCAATTTTCTATTTCTTGAAGATTCACGAAGGATTAGCTTTCCTATATAAGGCTGGCCAAGAGAGCTGGTGATCGAGTTGAGCTAGTTACTTATTAGTCTCTCAGCGAGCATCCAGAATAGTTTAGAAAATTGCATTGTCTTTTACTTGGATTTTAGCAGTTGTGTATCTAGTTTTTAACTACTGTTTGTGCTCCGTTGTTGTGTAAAGAGCTGTATTTAGTCGATTAGAACGGAAAGTTTTGGAGTTGTAAAATAATCTGCTAAGAGTTATATCGGAATAAATTTCTGCAAGTTTTGATCTGCTTTGGCATCAAATCTTTCGAACCCATCAACGCAACAATATTTAAAAAATAGAGTGCTTTTACTTTAAATTAACCTATATGGAACATACAGTAATGAAAGGATTGTAATGGTTCAAACAAAATCAGATAATTTTGTGCGTTTATACACGTTTTGAAGAAAAGTGGTCTAGAAAAATGTATTTGTGTCTGTCTGTGATTAGCATAACTGCCGAAAGAATCGCCTACGATGTTCAACTTTTATATACGGGTAGTTAGTAACCATAGGACTTCTCAATAAGGTTTTCGTTAACGCATTCGCTATCGATCACGTATCAGTGTGGAATATCTTGTTACTCCACAGAAACCTGTCCTGATCGGACTGCACCCGATCGGAATTTTCGTTCATGCTTGAATTAACTGAAGTAACAAAATAATATTTGTCATGTGACATAAATGGTTGGTTGGTTGAACTCTTGGCTGGGAGTGGAAAGGAAGGACTTTGTGAACTAGCACCTTTTCCGCGTACATATGTGAGAGAACCACCTCTCTGGAACAGATTGAAGTAAAAAAAAAGAACTAATTAAAAAAAAAGAGGGGAGGGGGGGGATATCAAATCATTTCGGTGCAGAAGGAATTTTGTGAAGTTGCCATTTCAATGCTTTCTCCGGGTGAGGACGTGGACACCTGGTTTGTTTATTTCATCCAGCCAGCTTGTAGTAATATGTTTTAATTTTGAAACGATGACAAAAAAAAATCTGTGACATAAATATCAGATACATCTTTTTTTCCTCCATGAGTTTAGCAGGAAACTTAAGTTTTTAAAACACAGTTTCAGGTAATTCCAGGAAAGAACGGCAGCTCCGATCGGGTGCAGTCCGATCTGGACAGGTAACTAATAAACAAATCGACATTTCGAGATGATATGTGATTGTCAGCGAATGTGCTGAAATAGAGCATGCCCATATTGCCCATTAGATAACTGCTTTTGAAAAAAGTATGTTTTCCAAAAATCATATATCAAGCGTCGATCTATAAAGTAAAATATTTTCTAATAAAATATGAAGAACAAGGACAAGACTCACTCCATTTTCTAAAGTGGAACAACTTCTGTTTGTAATGCCTCAATACAGATCCCATCTATTTTCTTAAACAATTTACTTCATTATTAATCACAATGTGGTCTGGCAGATTGATCCATTTACAAAGCACTTAATTTCAAAATAATGATTTTCAATTCTCTTAATCAATTTTACTCGTATAAGATATGCGTATAATCTCTCCTTATGTCATATTTATAAGTCTTTATCGATCAAAACAAATCTCGAAGTTAGAATAATAAATTACACTATTATTAAAAATACACTATCTACCAATAAGTAATTGGACACCTGTGATAAAAGAAATGAACACAATTTATTCAAATTCAATAGGTGGTGAGCCTCCACCTAAGGCAATTACATTACTTACACTCCGGGGCATGCTTTCCGCAAGTGTTTGGATGATGGACAATGGTATTTTCTTCCACTTTTCCTGGAGAGGACATGTGCGTTCTTTCACCGATTTTGGACGGTTGCTGCACTCCCTAATTCGGCGATCCTACTCGTCCCAGAGGTGTTCTGTAGGATTCACATTTGAACTCTGAGCAGGCCAGTCCAGTCGGTTCAGCCCGCTGTCATCATACTAATCCATGGTGGACCTCGCAACATAACAAATGGCGTTGTCATCTTGGAAGTAACAATTATCCAACTCGTAAAATTGCACACAGC
>OZ021727.1:91139261-91204261 GCA_963978545.1 Linyphia triangularis
TTTCCTTTGAAATGTAAATTCGGGAATTGCATTTAATTAAAAATGTGTGCTAATGAAAAATATTGTAAATGATATACGCAATACAAACTTCAGTGGCAAAATAAAAATAGAAATTACGAAATATTTACATTAAGTGCAATTATTTCTATAGGGAAGGCTGCCCTAGCAGAGTGAAATTTCTTTTTTAATTTTAGCCAACCAAACGGTATAGTGGTTAGCGTGCTAGCTTCTAGACCGCGAGGTTGCGGGTTCGAGTCCCGTGTTAGGCATGGGTGTTTGTAAATGTATGTTGGCTTGTCTAATGACGAATGTTTCGGCGCATTATATCCCTCGTGTTGCTGACGGCGCCAGATAATCTGAAAACAACCAACCAACTTTTTTAATTTTAATTTTTCTATTTTTCTCAATTGTTTAAAAAATTCCATCATACCTTTTATATTGTCCCTAGGTAGATCACTCCTGACCTACCACTAGACAGTATCTGGTGAACCAAGAGCTGAACCTGAGATAGGGAAAGAAAAGTTATGTAACCGTAAGAAGTTTTATAAGAACTTTAATGCTAAAATCCCATTATTTCTGAACGGTATTCCTAAAGACAACTTGATTATGATATATAGGTTTAACAAAAACGGAATCGATTCATGGTAACAAAGGAACAGACCAATTTCTGAGTAAATAAATTCACAGTTCCACATATTAAAAACATACCTACAGTGTGTAAAAAAAGTATCCATACGGAAGCCAAAGTTACAAATAAATTAGCATAACTTCTAATATTTTGCTTCATATCTTCAGAAACTACTGAAATATGTTTAATTTGATTCTTTAAAATAAGTTTATAATAAATTTATGTTTTTACAAAACGCAGCAAGTATTAAATTGAAATATTTGGGAAATATTGCTAAATGACATGCAAAAAAAGTTTCCATACGCAATATGAAAATTAACCCTGACATCTCCCACAACAGACTTGCAATAAATTTTCAAAGCTGAAGTGTACGCGAGTGTCATGATGACATGATAACAGCAATTGTTTAATTTTAGCTTGTAGCTGATTGTCTTAAAAAGGAGTTGCTAAATCTATTCTTGAGTTGAGAATGCTTATGAAATATTGGATTATCTATAAAAAACATTTTGGAGAAATCTTTAATATATTGAAGTCTATAGTACAATATAATATTGAAAGACACCGTGAGCTTCAAACTTTTGAGGATAGAGTTTGATTCGGAAGATCTTCAAAGTTAAAACGCTTGCATAAAAGAAATACCCTATTGTAAGGTTCAATATAATCAGCGAATAAAAGCACCTCAAGTCGCACATGACTTAAAAATTGCAAAAAACATTGAAGACAATTCCCAAGTGATAATTTATGCGCACTGGTTAAGACGTTTTGCGTTGGAATTTCAAGATACACTTACCTATGCTTATTTTCTTCTACCTAACGTAAATTGCCGACACCAGCATCTCTCATACACTCCCACACCATAACGCCTCCTCCACCGTGTTTTACAGTTCTACATAAATTATAAGTTAAAATTTTTTAATTTCGTTTTCTCCTGACCATAACTCGATTATCTGACCCTTGGATATTTAATTTTAATTCATCACTAAAAAAAAAAAAAATTCAAAATCGATGCGCATTTTTCTGTTACATGTACTTATATAAGGGTTCTCATGGGCTGCAAGTCCATTCAGATACGCTTTTTTAATAACATTTCTCCCCGTTTGAGATGTCACTTCAATGTTTTTATCAATTTTTAAGCCATGTGCGATTTAAGGTGCACTTATTCGCGGATTATCTTGAACCTTACTATAGGATACATCTTTTATGCAAGTGTTTTAGTTTTGAAAATTTTCCTGATCAATATCTGTCCTCAAAATTTAAAAGCTCATCGATGTACTTCAATAATATATTGTACTAGACTTCAATATATTAAAAATTTTGTCAATTTTTTTCATAGATAATCCATCATTTCATTACTGAATCATCAACTCATGAATAGATTTTGGAACTCCATTTTTTTAAGACGATCAGCTACAAGCTAAAATTAAACAATTGCTGCGATCATGTCTTCATGACACTTGCGTACACTTCAGTTTTGAAAATTTACTGTAAGTCTGTTGTGGAAGATGTCAGAATTAATTTTCATATTGCGTACGGAAACTTTTTTTTGCATGGCACTTAGCAATATCTCCTAAATATTTCAATTTAAGTACTTGCTGCGTTTTGTAAAAACATACATTTATTTTAAACTTATTTTAAAGAATCAAATTAAACATATTTCAGTAGTTACTGAAGATATGAAGCAAAAGATTATAAATTATGCTAATTTATTTTTAACTTAGACTTCCGTACTGAGACTTTTTTACCCACTATATATTTTATTTAGCTATACAATTCTAGTGGCACCAAACACTTTCAAACATAAACTTTTAAAGTAGTATCTCTCAACATCTTCAATATTTAATCATCTTAGTTTCTCTTCAGTCTCTCAATGTAGTTATCCAATAAACGTAATACTTTGTAAGTAAAATAATAACGATATCTGAAATTGAAAGCAAAATGGATTCTAAGCGACCACACATAATTCAACTCACATCAAACATCTTAAGGTGCCCGACTATGATTAAAATGGAAAAATCAATTTATTTATTTTTTTCGTTTCATATGAATTAAAAATTTGTCTTTTCAAATCAGTTTGTGTTCTTCTAGTACTTTAAATAGAAGTTTAGTTACAGTCGTTCAAAAAAGGTTGTTAATAGGAAAATTCATACTGTGAGATTTTAAAATCGTGTTTTCTAAAGAATAGATTTTGCACTAATACTAAAATACGGCTTTTGTTCTATCTCCAAATGTATTTATGATAGAGTTATAATTGTTTTTACAGTTTTTTGTTATACTATGTTGAGTGTAATGACCTACAGATTTGATTGTACCTATATTTTTCGACAAGTTATTGCTATATATACATAATAATATGTTGCGAAAATATTGAAATTTATGTGTAATCTTATACAACAGCCTATATCTTTTTTATTTTTGAAAATATAACTTAGACTTTAGATCATTATACTCATGAATATTATAGAATCATGTAGTAAAAAATTAAAAAATATATATATTAAAACTTTTTTTTGCAACATTAGCCGTTTTGACAAAATATTGGTCAATTTCGAACAAAAAACTCCTTTTTTTTAGAAAAATAAAATTAAAAAAGTTAATATTTTTGTCAATTTCATGTTTTTACCATAATATGAACATTTTTAATAGAATAAAAACTTTCATTAATAAGGTTTTTTTAAAAAATTGCTCCGAACGTAGTCGGATACCTTAAAAGACAAGAAAAAATTATTTTAATTTTGGTTTCCGGTTGTGCTGTAAACCACTATTGAAAAGATAACTTAAAGATTATATTATTTGCGGACCAATTAATGTTTTTATTTACAAGTTTAGGTTGTAGTATGTATTCTCCTACATTAGTACACTATGACGTTTCCCTTAGTACCCCTTATAGCCATTGTAATTTGAATGGTCATTAAGATGGTTTCATTTGATAGAAAAGCTTGATGTAAAATAATGGCTAAGAAACATAGCTAAAGAAGTATAACTACAGAATATTATTGTTATTAGCAAAAAATGACAACAACTAAATTTTACTTATATTTACATTAAAAATTCCAGTTACTTATCTAACACGTTGACGCCGCGCGAATTTTTTAATGAATTCCTCTTCAAGCCTTGCGTACTTCTCAAAAGTGCTAGTATTGCGGTATAGCAATGTGAAGCCATTGTTTCTAATAGCAGTAGAAGATATTTACGTTTAGAATGAAATGCTTATAGACATTCATTCCACACGGTTACGCAGCATTACCAGACCTCGGACTTAAAATTCTTAGATAGACAATTTTTCACAAGGGCATTTTGGATACAGTATACTTAATAATATTTTTATCTATTGAAATATCAATAGTAATTCAAAAACTAAGACTTTCTGCACTTTAAAATATACAAAGAAAGGCACTATGCCAAATTATAGGTGTGGAAGAAAGAACAGCGTACTGTCAGCCACCGGTGGTTGACGCAGCCTAAGCGGAAAGTTCAGTGCCGCAACCACCGATGGCTTATACGGCACTCAGCATTTTAATGGTATAATCCTGTAATAAATAAACATTAAGTAAATTTTCAGTAATTACTAAAAACAATGTAATTTTTTTAGTTTTATATCATATTTTACACTGTCAGCCACCGATGCCTGGCGCGGCCTAAACGGAAAATTCAGTGTCAGCCACCAGTGGTTGACAGGGCGCCCAACATGTTAAACTTAGGATTCCGTTGAAGACAAAAACTAAAAATTCCATGAATTAACTTCATTTAAAGAAGTAGTGTTCCTAAGTAAGACTGCACTGTTGACACTTTTGTCTAAAATTCCCTGTTTATCTAAAAATAGTTTAATAATGGATGGCATACATAATTTACGGTTAAAAATACAATTGACCTTTTCACAACAGAACCATGTGGTAAAATAATGGTATATACCCCATCCCCCTTTGAACTAATTTATTAATTAACCTCATTTTAAGAAGTAATGTTCCTAGGTACAGCTGCATTGTTGGTACTTTTGTCTAAAAAGATTCCTTCATCTAAAAATAGTTCAATAATGGATTGTATAAATAATTTGAGGTTAAAAAAATTATCGACTTTTTTCACAATAATACCATATGTGGTACAAGAGTAGAATATTTTTCGTCTCCCCTTTCTTTGTCTTCTTTCATAGACGACTTTATTTGCTCTTCCTTATTTAAGTGAATGCTCAATGCTTATTATCTTTATAGTTCAGAAAAGTGGTTTACAAAAAGTACATTTGTTTTATTAACATGCTTCCCTAAAAGTAAAGAAATAATTAATTACTTTAGTAATTATAATTACTTTAATAATTATATTGACCTTTTCACACTAGTACCTTACGTGATAAAATAGTAATACGTTTCACTACCTCTGCTTCGTTTGTCTTCTTTCAATGACATCTTTATCTTCTCTTCTTTATTTAAGTGAATTCTCAATGCTTGTTATCTTTATAGTTCAATATCTTATGTAATAAAATAGTAATATGTTTCACCACCTCTGCTTCTTACGTCTTCTTTCAATAAAGTCTCTCTATGCACTTCTTTATTAAAGTGATTTTTCAATGGTTGTTATCTTTATAGTTCAAAAGATAGGTTAATGAAATTACATTTGTTTTATTAACACGTTTTTTCTAAAAAGTAAAGAAACTATTCGAAAAGACATATTTTTACATACTTTTACTTCAGCTCACTTCTCTTGTACGTAGAACGAAACACATTTTGGCGAAGTTTATCCATGCGTTTCTCGGTCTAACTTGGAAATAAAAGTCCCCATATTATTTAGAGAAAGTATCAATAGTATTCTGTTGCTTTGTCATTCGAGATAAACATATTTTTAAAAATATTTAAGAATTTTTAAGAAATCGTGTAGTAAAAAACAGTCTGTATTTTTTCGACAGAAGTTACAGTAACATTGGCAAAAATTATTTTACATAGTTACTTGAAAAAATGTGCGAAGAATAAATTTTACGTAATTCTACAAAATCTCGCAACTTCAGTTATACTTGAACGAACTTTTATTAGTTAGTTTTACATATGCATAAAAATTGTATCAAATATTCAAATCAAAACAGTCCGTTTGTCAATACACTTTAGAGCACGAAACAGTCCAACTCTTTTAAATTTCGCAGAAACTAAACTAATAAAAAAGTAATGCCAGAAGAATACCAGATGAATTCGATATTCTGTTTCACTTCTTCTTTTAAATTTTCGATTTAAATTCTTTCCCACGAGTTAATGGAAGGAGATCACTACAATTCTTTGGATTTCCAGAGATTATTGCGTCTTCTAAAGATTGAAACGTCAACAGTTTTGAAAATGTGTTTCTTTCTTCCTTATTTTAATACTGCTGATGCAGTTTTCGAAGGAGTGGTATTGTTTGATTTTTGTGCTTAGAAAATTTCGACTCCTTAAGACATTTTGTAACTAAAAAACTAAATGTGATTGTGATGAAATATTTTGCTGTATATTAAAAGAATAGGTCGTATTAGAAAATCTAAATGCTGGCTATCGCAACACAAACTAGGGATGTGGGACATAGCAGAACTTTAAATTTTACTGTAATATTGGCCATTGCATTAAAATTCGATATTGAGTTATTTACCGTTTTCATATTTTCACTCATTTAAAAAAAATAAAAAATACCCAGTTTGGCGACATTTTTATCAATAGGTTGGTTGTTTTCAGATTATCTGGCACCGTCAGCAACACGAGGGCTATAATGCACCGAAACATTCATCATTAGAAAAGCCAACATACATTTACAAACCCCAATGCCTAACACGGGACTCGGAACCCGCAACCTAGCGGTTTAGAAGCTAGCACGCTAACCACTATACCGTCTGGTCGGCCATTTTGATCAATAATTTTTACATGAGCAAAAAAAAAACGCCAAAAAGACAAAGTTAGCGACGTTATTCAATGAACATTATAATGTCCGCGTGAAACGGCAAAAAAAATATCCATCGTTTACGGGTGATACTCAACGGTAGAGAGCTCTGTGTTAATGGCACTAGCTTTTCGACTTTTTACGTTTTTATGGCATTTTATGAGAATTTCGGAGACTGAGACGATGAGAACTCTTTAAGATGAATTAGCATAAAGATTGTAATCAAAATCGTTGCAGTCGTTTTTAAGCAATTGCTGGAAACAGTTTTTTTCGTGATTTCAACCTTATGCGCATGAGCGATTTTGAATAAAAACATTAATGGTAGCTCCCATATGAAGGCAATTTTTTCGGGAGCTGACTACGTACACCCAGACATACGCAGACAAAGACTCACAGACATGCATTTTTTCTAGGCCACTTTTTTGAAATCAGGATGTTCAAAAACTTAAGAGAAATAAAAAAAAAGAGAAAAAAATCTCTTTTTTTTTTATTATTTAAAAAAAAATTAAAGAAAAGGTTGCAGTACGACAATTTTAAAGTAAGCAATCTCCCTTATTTCATAGTATTCCTGCACCATACGTATCTTTGCTGATTATACATCCAACACAGGTATTTACCAGGTGTTATATATCAATGAAAGCCGCTGTTTGAAACAATTAAAATCTTAAAATTGACACTTTTCATAATTTTTGATTCCTGGTTACCTTAAACCAACGTCAGCCACTATGCGGCCCACTACAAATTTTTCTGCGGCCCACTACAAATTTTTCTGCGGCCCTCCGACACCTCAGAAAATTAAAAAAAGAAAAAGAAGAAAAAAATCACATTTCACGGTATGGACTTTTATTTTAACGTAATTATATATTTTTTTTAAATAATATGTGTTTACTATGTAGAACAGAGTTTTCCACAACGTGCCCGAAGAAACTATATGAAGAAGGTGATTTTCATCAAGAATAAACATAGGAATAACTTATATGAATCTCATTTGGGCATTTCATTGAAAATGACTGCAACAAATACTATGAAATACATCGACTTTATCATAAAATAAACAGAATGATTTCGACCGCCATCGTCTCACAATTTATATCGATTAAAATAAAGTTAACTATATACAGTTTAAATACTTTCATTAAAAGTTAGGTCAAGTCGAATTGTCACGTTGAAACAAAAGATTCACTTCTTTTTTTTAGCCTTTAATTTATTAATAATGAAAACTTTTTTTTTAGTTATTTGAAAAAAAGAAAGAATTAAATATCAATTGTAATTTTATTAAGATAAAAAAAAAATTCCAGTTTTCCGCAATGCTATATATTGTTAAATAGATGATAATCAAATAAATATATTTTGGAGTATCCGGCCCACGAAAAGGTTCAACATAAGTCATACTGCCCACCTCTAAAAGTTAGTGGCGAACGCTGCTTAAACCAAATGAAAAAAATCCTATAAAATTTAAATAAAGCTTTAAAATTCATTTTACATATATTTAATTTAACGGTTTTTATTTTAGACGTCATTCCTCCATATTCTCAATAATATTTTCATACATGCACAAACTTTTTTTATGTGTTTGCTTCTGATGTCTCTAGCTGATATTGTTAATATTATTAAATATATTATATTATTCCCTGATATTGTTAAATAGATTATAAATAATCAAAGAAACATATTTTTTAGTATCCGGCCCGCGAAAAGGTTCAACATAAGTAAAAAAAATTTAAAATTTACTACGCCTATAATTTTATTTAATTTATCATTAAAAAATATTAAAACGCCTCTAAAATTTCTGGCGAACGCTGCTTAAACCAAATGAAAAAAATCCTATACAATGTAAATAAAGTTTCAAAATTCATTTTACAAATATTTAATTTAACGGTTTTTATTTTAGACGTCATTCCTCCATACTCTTAATAATATGTTCTTATATGCACAAACTTTTTTTTATATGTTTCCTTCTGAAGTCTCTAGCAGTTACTCATAACACCTACTATTTAATTCGAATCACCCTTAGAGGCATAGATTTGATTTATCAGATTACAACCATGGTAACATTGGCTCTTGTGTAAACATCCATACGCCTAAAACCATCAAGTCTTTTACTCTAACAAATCAAATTTAAATTATAGTATGTTTCAAAATCTCGGGCGAATTAAAATGATTCATATTCCATGTAACCATACCTCCGAAGCTAGCTTGTACGCTTAAAGCTCCGGTGAGTCAATTTAATGCTTACATTAACCTGATGAAGTGCTTTTGCATATTAACTGAGTAAACTATGCAATATTTATCTAAATAATAACACTTTCTCATTCTTGCATAAAAGTAGCCTACACTTCTAGCCGGAGGAACATCAGCGATTTTCTGTCTTCCATTCTTGCTTCTACCTGAAAGGACAAGTTGATTATTTCTGTATAAGGCTTACACGAGAACCACACTGCACTAAACAAGTATTAGACATTGTTACGCAAATTTGTGTACATAGTTGTAAATAGTGAATAGTTACTTTGCATATTACTTTCAATTACCCATATGTTTACTTAAGGTAATGAAAGTATAGCATTCGGTCTGTCCGTCTTTCTGTCTTCAATTCTTGCTTCTACCTGAAAGGACAAGTTGATTATTTCTGTATAAGGCTTACACGAGAACCACACTGCACTAAACAAGTATTAGACATTGTTACGCAAATTTGTGTACATAGTTGTAAATAGTGAATAGTTACTTTGCATATTACTTTCAATTACCCATATGTTTACTTAAGGTAATGAAAGTATAGCATTCGGTCTGTCCGTCTTTCTGTCTTCAATTCTTACTTCTACCTGAAAGGACTGGTTGATTATTTCTGTTTAAGGCTTACACGAGAACCACACTGCACTAAACAAGTATTAGACATTGTTACGCAAATTTGTGTACATAGTTGTAAATAGTGAATAGTTACTTTGCATATTACTTTCAATTACCCATATGTTTACTTAAGGTAATGAAAGTATAGCATTCGGTCTGTCCGTCTTTCTGTCTTCAATTCTTACTTCTACCTGAAAGGACTGGTTGATTATTTCTGTTTAAGGCTTACACGAGAACCACACTGCACTAAACAAGTATTAGACATTGTTACGCAAATTTGTGTACATAGTTGTAAATAGTGAATAGTTACTTTGCATATTACTTTCAATTACCCATATGTTTACTTAAGGTAATGAAAGTATAGCATTCGGTCTGTCCGTCTTTCTGTCTTCAATTCTTACTTCTACCTGAAAGGACTGGTTGATTATTTCTGTATAAGGCTTACACGAGAACAACACTGCACTAAACAAGTATTAGACATTGTTACGCAAATTTGTGTACATAGTTGTAAATAGTGAATAGTTACTTTGCATATTACTTTCAATTACCCATATGTTTACTTAAGGTAATGAAAGTATAGCATTCGGTCTGTCCGTCTTTCTGTCTTCAATTCTTACTTCTACCTGAAAGGACTGGTTGATTATTTCTGTATAAGGCTTACACGAGAACAACACTGCACTAAACAAGTATTAGACATTGTTACGCAAATTTGTGTACATAGTTGTAAATAGTGAATAGTTACTTTGCATATTACTTTCAATTACCCATATGTTTACTTAAGGTAATGAAAGTATAGCATTCGGTCTGTCCGTCTTTCTGTCTTCAATTCTTACTTCTACCTGAAAGGACTGGTTGATTATTTCTGTTTAAGGCTTACACGAGAACCACACTGCACTAAACAAGTATTAGACATTGTTACGCAAATTTGTGTACATAGTTGTAAATAGTGAATAGTTACTTTGCATATTACTTTCAATTACCCATATGTTTACTTAAGGTAATGAAAGTATAGCATTCGGTCTGTCCGTCTTTCTGTCTTCAATTCTTACTTCTACCTGAAAGGACTGGTTGATTATTTCTGTTTAAGGCTTACACGAGAACCACACTGCACTAAACAAGTATTAGACATTGTTACGCAAATTTGTGTACATAGTTGTAAATAGTGAATAGTTACTTTGCATATTACTTTCAATTACCCATATGTTTACTTAAGGTAATGAAAGTATAGCATTCGGTCTGTCCGTCTTTCTGTCTTCAATTCTTACTTCTACCTGAAAGGACTGGTTGATTATTTCTGTATAAGGCTTACACGAGAACCACACTGCACTAAACAAGTATTAGACATTGTTACGCAAATTTGTGTACATAGTTGTAAATAGTGAATAGTTACTTTGCATATTACTTTCAATTACCCATATGTTTACTTAAGGTAATGAAAGTATAGCATTCGGTCTGTCCGTCTTTCTGTCTTCAATTCTTACTTCTACCTGAAAGGACTGGTTGATTATTTCTGTTTAAGGCTTACACGAGAACCACACTGCACTAAACAAGTATTAGACATTGTTACGCAAATTTGTGTACATAGTTGTAAATAGTGAATAGTTACTTTGCATATTACTTTCAATTACCCATATGTTTACTTAAGGTAATGAAAGTATAGCATTCGGTCTGTCCGTCTTTCTGTCTTCAATTCTTACTTCTACCTGAAAGGACTGGTTGATTATTTCTGTATAAGGCTTACACGAGAACCACACTGCACTAAACAAGTATAAGATATTGTTACGCAAATCATCATTTACTATGAGAAAAAGATAAAAACTAAAATAAGAACTAATATTTAGTGCAATTTTAATATACAGATTGGATAATTAAGTAGATTTCTTAAAAAAATTACGGAATGAAAATGCGTCATTTGTTTTTAATTAATAACATTTTAGTCCATGAGGACGTTTCAAATGCTGATAGGACATAAACGATCATGTTAAGTTTATAAAATCGTAGAAATAAAGTGTAATGATCAGCAAAAAAAATATTTGCTAGTATAGTTCAGAAACAACTTTGCATGAGTTAAATAACAAATGTTATCTTAACTTAGTAAATAATACTACTCATAAAAACAAAGTTTTTCATATAAATCCTTTATATACATTGCCATATTTTATATTCGATAGCGCCATTTCTGTTGAAAGCATATGTTTTGTATTTGCATCCAATTTTATATACTAAAAGCATCTCTATCAGCAAAATATGCGGTAAACTACTTTTCAAAATTCATTCATTACAAGGAATGTTAATTAATGCACTCATATCCAAATATCTTTAATTTATTCCGATTATAATTTATAATAATTATTAATATTTCCGATCATAAATATTGAATACTGGTACCATTTTAACTGTCTCTCAGTCAAGTTCAAACTTTAGTTTTGAAATTTTTGAAAAGGGAATAAAGAAAATAAAATAAAAACAAACAAACATGGAACTACAAAACGATAATCAAAAAACTAAATATGTTTGAAAGTATCTATATATCGGCGACTTTTATCGATATTTTTAATATCGATATTTTTTAGAAATATCGATAAAAGTATCGTCGTATCGATATATCGCCGACCTCTATTACATATGCATCCATATTAAAAATCTCAAAACTCAAGGATTTGATTTTTAGTTGGAAATATGATCTCTCTTCTTATTGATTTAAAATTTGCAATGTATTCTAATACTTAACAAGATATTGTTTATGAGTTCTAGAGCCAAATTCTTCGTTCCATATTTCGAACTCTTTCCAGGAGATCGAAAATTCCTAATACAATTAACCTTTTCAACAAGCCTCTTGCGGAAATGTCCAAGGCATGTTTGATGAAGTTTGGATTAGATGATTGATCTGGCTTATGAATAGAAGCGATACATTGTGTAATAATTGGTCCAAAGTTACAGAAGGATAAAATAAGACATAACTATTAATTAAAATGATAATCCACTATAATATATCCGCAATTACTAATCCTCCAATAATCCACTATTAAAGATTTGTCTATACCTATGTTACTTCCTTACAATAAAAAGTCGAGTTCAATTATCTTTTGCCTTCCTGGGAGCTTAATGAAGCAATCCAACGTATTTCATCCCAAGCCCAAAACTCTTTTTCCAAGACTACGTTTTCTTGACTTGACTTTAGCATGCAATATCATGTTTCCACATTTTTTCAGATCTTCTGACATACAGTATTCCTCAAGACACTGAAAACTTTCTATTCAGAAAAAATATCTGATGTTAAGAATATTTTGGTATTTGGATTCAATTAGTAGTATTTTTGTGTTGATCTCGTTAGGAGTGCAAACGATAATTAAATTAAATTAATATTATAATTATAATTCATAATATAATTTTATCATATAATTATATAATTATTTAATTATAATATATATAATATATAATTATATAATTATTTAATTATAATATATATAATATATAATATAATTATTTAATTATAATATATAATATAATTATTTAATTATAATATATATAATATATAATATAATTATTTAATTTATAATATAATATAAATATAATTATACTTAAATATTATATAATTATAATTTACTGTAATTATAGTCTGAGAGGCAACTGCAAATTTTGGACCCTATCGAACATCATTCTGAATTTTTTATAGAAATTGGAGAAAAGTTAGTAGATTACAAATCCACTGGTCTGCCGTGGCAAAAATGGCCGAAACTGGTCAAAAATTGACTTGGAATGAGTTGAACAAAAATCCGATTGCCAAATATGTCATAACTTGACAAAAATCCCCGTTAATACAAAACCCCTTTAAAAATATTTTAACACGCGTTTGTGAAAAGCCAAATTAAAAGGCCAAAACTACTTATGTTGAAACATTTAGAGCTCTAGGCCTATTAAAAATCACTTTTTGTGAAAATATTAAAACAAAATTTATTTAAAAACCAATTAAAATGTTTGCATTATTTTTGTCAAAAGTCCAATTAGAAGGTCAAAAGTACTTTTGTTGAAAATTTCAGAGCTGTATCTGTATTTAAAGTCACTTTGTGAAAAAAAAAATATATTAATTGAAAAGTAATTAAAAATAACTAAATACAAATTTAAAGTTATGTTTGTCATAAGTCCAATTAGAAAGACAAAACTATTTATGTTGAAATTTGCAGAGCTATAGCCCTAATAAAAATCGTTTTATAAAATATTTATTATTTAATTAAAAAACTAATTAAGTTTTTAAAATTCTGTGTTTCAAAATTACAATTAGATAAATAAAAAAAAATTATGTTGAAAACTTCAGAGCTGTATCTACATTTTAAGTCACTTTGTAAAAAAATTAATTAAAAAAACTAACTAAAATTGTAAAATTATGTTTGTCATAGGTACAATTAGAAGGCCACAACTACTTATGTTGAAAATTTCAGAGCTCTACTCCAATTTTAAGTAGATTTCTATAGATATTCAGAGAGCTTCTTTTATTATTATAGATATGTTTCTACTAAATCACATATTATTCGCGCATGCAGTAAATGGAATGATGCATGAAATTACTCTTTGTGACGGAGGTAAACAAATCATGCAGATGTGTATTTATAATAAAAGCTTCTAAGCTACAAAGTAGTGAGACATTTATGAAGAGGCTCTGTTAATTTGTACGTCCGTCTATTTCTCTAATAACACTTTCCCAATCCAAAAATACAAAATTCTACATCCACTTGATTTATATAACGTAATAATATAACAACAACAACAACAAAATAACAACAACAACAACAACAAAAAATAGTATAAATCCTTTATATGCATTGTCAATTGTTATATTCATTAACATAGCGCTAATTCTGTTGTCAGCGTGTTCTTGGTGCTTGCATCCTAATTTTAACTATATAAAATATATCTTTCAGCAAAATATGTGGTAAACTACTTTTCAAAATGTATTCATTAAAGTGAATGTGAATTTATGCACTCACATCCAAATATCTATCATTTATTCTGATTAAAATAACTTTATTATTTATTTATTAAAATAGTTTTGGCAACAGGAAAGAGTTTCTTCAATGATCGGTTAAATGCTATCTTTGCGCGATTGGATAATGGCAAGTTGGTTTATTAGTATTCCGTAAATACGACCTTTTAGTGTCAGTGGTAGCCACCAAAATTTTATAGAATGCATTTTCATCGACATGGAATCCATCTGCGAAGTTTCAGCCAGATTAGATGACTGCAAGAGGGTTAATTGGATGGTGTTATGCAAAAACGACTCAACCCACAAAAACCTGATTTTGAGATAATGGGCTTTAAAGTCAACAAACTCTGGCAAATCATGTTATGTATCTGTAATGTAATGTTATCTGTATTAGTCCTTGAAACGCTGATAGGGCTTAAATCATTTTTGCTTAATGTAGAAAGCAACATATTTTACCATCAGAGTTGGATAACTCATTTTTTTATGTTTTGTGTTTTAACTCCTTTTTGCATAATACCATCCAATTGGGCCTCCGCAGATTTTCCCGCCATCGACATACACCCCCCCCCCCCCTTCACCCACCCATACAAAATCGAAGTTAATATAAAAAATTTAAATAGACAAATAAATGTTTCTAATTTAAAACAAATCCATAATGCTTTTCCACCCAACAATCTCACTCAACATTGTTCATGCACTAAGCACTGAAATCACAATAACTATGTTTAAGAACTTATTCAAAAACTTTCTAAAGTAATGGTTGATTTTTTTTAATGCACATTACACATTAACTAAGGTTTCTACTGAATCAATAGAAAAAAACTAACGAAGCATGCATGGAAGCTTCAAGCTTTCTCTAAAGAAAGTTTTTTCTATTTACTGAATTATAGAAATGTACAATCGGATTAAAGTGCAAAATAGTTAAAGTAGTTGCAAACGAGCAATTATTCACGAATTGTTTCCAGTTCCTTTATTCTGAGTTTGATCATGTATTTTTTGCTCTAAAGCTCTATTTATTTTTCTATTTACTCTAAAAAAAACGATAAATGTGGTTAAAAGCTTACTTTTGAAAGTTTCTCTAATACCAGACGCGTTTCTTTCTCTTTTTTTTTTTATAATAATAGAAAAGCTACAATTAGTAATTTCTTTTCTGTGTGGATAATGAATAACAACCAAAATTTTGAACTTAGTGTTTTCTAAATCATATAAAATTCAAAATTTAAATGCCACTTCACTAAAATTTTGCTGCAGATCGCCAAAATATGTATACTTTTAAGTTAAGAATGGTTTTTGTTAGAAAGAAATTAACAAAGTTTTTATAGTGTTTCGTTAGAAATACAAATTATCACTTAAGCCAAGTCTTCTGCTGGAAACTTCTGCTTGGTATTGCCTCTTGATTAAAAAGTTCCACATACGGTCGGTAGTGCTGCCATCTACCGGGTAGCTACTGAAAAGAGGTAGAAATGAACTCTACGGTGGTTATATGTAGACTTGCGCACTCCCTCTCACGAGCGAGTATATGTTTACATCCTGTGCAGTAGTGCCCACTACCGACCTGTACTGGATATAGAGTTGGTACAAAATGCTTAAAAGAAGCAGATGTGCCTTAGTCTCCCATAGTCCTTGATAAAAAGAAGAAGAAAGATCACCCAACAAGGAGACTATGGACTTTCTTTAATTGGCTATGCAGCTAAGTTCGTCCATTTTCGAAAAATAGCTATTAGGCTTTAAAGTTTATTGACTCAAATTACCAATAGTGCGATAAGACAGGTCATTTGAATGTGATACTGACAAGTCACTGCAATAATTTCGATCTCTTGGTGATAGAAAATCAGAAAAAATCTCAATCGCTTGAGCGAAATGAATAAAAGGGATTTGTAAGCTCTAGAACTATTAATATAAGAAACAGAACGTAAATATTTAGTTCAAATTCTCGCTTAGTTCCGCTTTCAGAAAGAATGAATAATCCAGATAGAATGGACATATTGGCCAATGTCTGAATCAGGGTGTTATGAAAATTGGCTAATCATTGGCTAAAATTCACGCATCGTAACTAGAGGTCGGAAATATCGATCAAAATAAATATAGATACTATATAGTTGCGTAGACGCAAATATCGATAAAATATCGATAAATCGTTACATGATTTTTTTTTTAATTGATTTTTTATTTTGCCAGAAACGAAGTTCTTCGGGGGAAATTTCTACTTTTCATAAATTCATACCAAAATTGTTTTAATACATAAATTATAAAAATTGTTTTAATAAATAAATTATAAAAATTGTTTTAATAAATAAATTATAAAAATTGTTTTTATAAATAAATTATATTATCAATCAGATTAAATAAAATACATTTGGATGTCAATGCATAAATTCACAATTATTTTAAAAGAAGAAATTTTGAAAAGTAGTTTACCGCACATTTTGCTGATTGAGAAGATTTTAATATTTAAAATTAGACGCAAATTCCAGGCACACGTTGGCAACAGAAACAGTGCTATGTTAATGACTACTAATAAATGATCTTATCTTTCCATTACATTATGTTTTCTTTTTGGTTAGGGTGCCATTTTAACTGTCTCTCAGCCAAGTCCAAACTTTAGTTTAGAAGTTTTTTGAAAAAAAAAAAGTAAGAAAATCGAAAAAACACATGGTACTACAAAACGATCATCAAAAATCTAAAAATGTTTGAAAATATCGATATATCGGTGACTTGTATCAATATTTAAAAAAAAATATGATCGCATCGATATATCGCCGACCTCTCGTTCGAATCCATGGCAAGATATGGATGTTAAGGTCAGCGATGGCCCTCAAACTGGGTGCCCCTTTACAAAAGTGGCTTGTAGTGGTCAAGTGATTGCGAGCATTTAGTGGACCAAATGACTGCTGGTCCGCCATTAGAAAAAAGAAAACATTGATACACACAGCATTGACGTACGTATAACATGGAAGTGTGGTTGAAATACATACTTTAAAATAATGACGATTCTGTCATAATGGATGAGTTGTGTTCTGAACAGTTTGACTTGTTTTCAAATTGTATATTTTGCAGGTACTGTGGTTCGCAAGTAGGACGTACTACACTATCTACCAATAAGTATTTGGACACTCATGCGATTGAGAATGTCTGCAGTCCTGATCTACGTCACCCTTGATCCCAATTCATGGTAGGCTCAACGCTGACTACTACTCCACTAACCTAGATAACTATGTGCTCCCTACGCTGTGGCAATTTTAAGGTTGGATCATTGTTACTTTCAAGATGACAAAGCCACGTGGTATGTTGCGAGGTCCACCATGGATTAGTATGATGACAGCGGGCTGAACCGACTGGACTGGCCTGCTCAGAGTTCAAATGTGAATCCTACAGAACACCTCTGGGACGAGTAGGATCGCCGATTAATGGATGAGTTGTGTTCTGAACAGTTTGACTTGTTTTCAAATTGTATATTTTGCAGGTACTGTGGTTCGCAAGTAGGACGTACTACACTATCTACCAATAAGTATTTGGACACTCATGTGATTGAGAATGTCTGCAGTCCTGATCTACGTCACCCTTGATCCCAATTCATGCTAGGCTCAACGCTGACTACTACTCCACTAACCTAGATAACTATGTGCTCCCTACGCTGTGGCAATTTTAAGGTTGGATCATTGTTACTTCCAAGATGACAAAGCCACGTGGTATGTTGCGAGGTCCACCATGGATTAGTATGATGACAGCGGGCTGAACCGACTGGACTGGCCTGCTCAGAGTTCAAATGTGAATCCTACAGAACACCTCTAGGACGAGTAGGATCGCCGAATTAAGGAGTGCAGCAACCGTCCAAAATCAGTGAAAGAACGCACATGTCCTGTCCAGGACGAGTGGAAGAAAATACCATTGTCCATCATCCAAACACTTGCGGAAAGCATGCCCCGGAGTGTAAGTAATGTAATTGTCTTAGGTGGAGGCTCAACCACCTATTGAATTTGAATAAATTGTGTTTATCGCTTTTATCACAGGTGTCCAATTACTTATTGGTAGATAGTGTATTTTGACCGAGGTTTCAAAGATAAAGGTTCGTTTGCTCTCAAATTCCATCATCTAGTCAAGGGGCTACAGTATCCTCGTAGAGATGTACAGTGTACGCAGTGCTCGCAGCTTTTTAGTGGAGTCCACACCGGATATTTTACATCGCCTAACCACCCGGGACGTTAATATGTATATGACATATGTATTTGGAAAATTGAGGTGGGTGGAGGATATCTTTTAAATAACTAGAAGCTGGATAACCTAACATACAACTTAAGTGATTAGCTTAAAGAGTATTTCTATTCATAAATATTGTTCAAGTGCTTTTTATTTTGCCAGTGACATTTTTAGCAAAGGGGCTAATTTTTTTTCTATCGACTGATTATTGATATATTATTAGAAGTTATTGAAGATATCTTAGAAGAAGAGAAGATCTGAACGTACATCCGTTTTACTGAATCTACTAAATTTCCTAATTAAGATTTATTTCATTGCAGTGTATTAATTTTATTTTCAATTGCTAATTTAAAATATCTATAATACACACACGTCTTTTTCTCTGTGAATTAACGTTTTTCTTCACTTTTTTTAATATTAAAAATATAGAGAGAAGGACTGCGATTACACCATCATAGTAATTCCGTGCTTTAGTATTAGAAATTTGCTATGAATGCTAATGCACAGTTTGCACGATTTATGTTTTTCAGACCCCCGAATAGACTGAGAAGCGACTGCAATTTTTGGACCCCATCGAAAATCATTCTGAATATTTTTATAGAAGTTAGAGAAAAGTGAGTAGATTACGAATCCACTGGTCTGCCGTGGCAAAAATGGCCGAAACTGGTCGAAAATTGACTTTTAATAAGTTGAACTAAATCCAATTGCCAAATGCGCCATAACTTGCCAAATAATGAGCATTTTTTTTTTTTTTTGGTAACCATCACTTTTTAATTTTCAATTAAGAAGGTTGCAGACGATTCGGATGTGTGGAGATGGCTTACTTGCATCTTTCACACATGAGCCAAATTGGCAATAAACATTACGTCAATGATGACGTAACTGATGTCGCCAATTTGGCTTACTTTTAAAAGATACAAGTTTTCTTAGCCAGAAATCAGAAATCGTTTGCGCTTTTGCTCATTGAAAATCAAAATGCAGTGGGTTGCCAAACGAAAAAGTTTGTTCTCTTTTTGGCAAGTTATGACATATTTGGCAATCGGATTTTAGTTCAACTCATTTCAAGTCGATTTTTGATCAGTTTCGGCCATTTTTGCCACGGCAGACCAGTTGATTCGTAATCTACTCACTTTTCTACAATTTCTATAAAAAATTCAGAATGATGTTCGATGAGGTCCAAAATTTACAGTCTCCTCTCGGACTAGAAGAAAAGAAAATCCGTGTGAAATTCAGCGATACTTTTGATATCCGTGCATCTGAGCCGCTTTGCATCCAAAATTATCTTCCAGTTGACTGGTTAACCGGTGACTTCATCACTCATATCAAAAGGTATTTATACTCCACTTAGTAAGAATATCTAGATTCATTGATTTTCATTACTATAGTTTTATATTCCTGAAGTAGAGGAAACCAGATACATATTTTCTAATGTTACAGGAAAGCTTATCACTGTTAAGACAGTTGCTTCACACAAACCTTTTGTAACATTATACGATGATAACTTCACCCGTGAAAAACGAAGAAGTTGAACTTTAAAAATTTGTGACTTAAAAAAAAAAGTAATAATACTTTAAAAAAACTAAGTCCACTATTATTCTATAAATTCGGCCTGAAGTTATATGGAGGACAGTACTTCAAGGAAAATTTTGCAACATTATACTATGATAACGAAAATTTGAAGAAATTGAGCTTTCACAAAATTTAAATTGGAAGAAACAGCGCTTTGAATTAAATATTTTTTGAGTGATTTGTAAGTCGAAAAAGTTAACTTCGATAATTTTACAATTTTAAGTATAGAATTTTTTTTTTAAACTCTGAATTATAACCGAAGTCATTTAATTGATGTTGCAGAACAGTTTCAGACATTTGTCAGGAATATGTTTCTAAACTCATCCAACACCCAAAGCTTAAATAAAAAACATTATTATCATCAAAATTCTCCTATATACTGTGCATCACAAGAATAGCCCCCGCAAAGTAGTCTAGCGTTGTCAGTTACCATGGAAACAATACTAGTCCCATTTTCTACGGAGGATTCCAGAAGTCTGCAATTTGCTTAACCCTTTCACTCCCAGTGATGCCAATTGGAATCACAACATTTATATTTTTTTTTTCTCCTCACCTAATACTCCCTGTGAATTCGAATCAACGTTTTTACAATCATCAAACTATTCTCTGCCCAAATATATTTTTCTTTTTCACCAATATATGGCTGCACGGGTTCTGTTGATGAATGAAATGAGGCTTTTTTATGTTTTCTCAATTCCGAAAAAGATGCCGAAATTAATTTCATTTTTTAAGTAATTTAAATTAAATAACTCTTTTAAATATGTTCGTATTATTTTCTTTAATATTTAAAAATTATATATTAACCATTTTTAACGAATACATATTTTAAAATTTTAGCATTTGCAACGATTAAAAAGTGATGATTCCATTTGTTCTCAATGACGAGTTGAGTACAACTCAACACCTTTTCTTTTATTATTTCTTTTATTTGATTTATTTAGAAATGCCGAAGCGAAATAGCTTTAGACTTGTGCTATACCTAATGCCCAATGATGCCATTTGGAATCATTTATAATTTTAATTAAAAAATTAAACAAAAAAAAATGCTTTTAACACTGTTATTCTGGATACCAAATGAGTATATTTTATAAATTTCAGATTTTTAAAATGAAAAATAAATAATTGGGACTGAAAGGGTTGCTTAACCCTGTTATTCTGGATACCAAATGAGTATATTTTATAAATTTCAGATTTTTAAAATGAAAAATAAATAATTGGGACTGAAAGGGTTGCTTAAATGCCAATTTTCTGCATGCAAATCTCTTATTCTAAATAGACAAGTCTTGTTCCTATACCATCTAGACCGCCACCATCTAGACTTTCTGGCAGAAGTCATTCTCCCAATATACAGACAGACGTCTGAAATGGTAGAGAAAGTTTACCCCAGAAAACTTATGGTATATAAGCTATCAGAAAAACCTAGCTATCTAATTGATGGATTATTGTCTTTAATAATTATATTTGCTTGTAAATAAAATTAATTTAATAAATAGAATTTGGCTGTGTACGTATTGAAAAACGTGGAGTCTTTTTTTTTTTTTTTAATTTCTAAAAACTTCTAGATTTTATAAAATATTGTATTTCTTAAAATTACAAGAAACATGATATTTATGAAGGTATCTCTCTCCTCTGAAACCAGAATCAGTTGCCAAAAGACCATTTTTTATTCATGTGACTTCATCAAGTATGAAGTTCATTTTAATAAAAAAGAGGTAGTTGTCCTGCTGGCTATTAATTTTTTTTACAAATTAAGAACATATTTAGTTACAGAAGTCTACTATACTTCAACTTAACTTGACATCACTAGAGGGTAGATCATCACAGTGCTCATATGCATTTAATCCATTTTGGCGGAGTGAAAGCATAATGTTCGCCTAACCACAACCATGTAGAGAACAAAGGGCTATAAGGTTTGGCGAGAATTATGTCTTCATTCCTCTAAAATGGATTAATTGCCTATGATCAAGGTGAAGATCTATCGTCTAGTGATGTCAAGTTAAGTTGTAGTTTAGTATAGCACTTAAAATTTTGATTGATTAATCGAGATCGGAATAGCTTAATTTTTCTATGTTTGCCTATGTCGATATTTGCACCAATTTTCAGAGTTTTGGACATGTGGGAAGTGGTACATTCAAATATCCTTCCTTTGGAACGTTTAACCCCTTTTCGACCTCTTAAAGTGAGTTAACCGCAATCGGATTAGCATGCTTTTTCTATGTTTAACATTTTTGGTATTTAAGCCAATTTTCAAAATTTTGGCCATGTCTGAAGTGGGACATTCGAATGTCTCTCGTTTGGAACGTTTAACCCCTTCTCCACCCCTTAAAGTGGGTTAATCGAGATCAGAATAGCTTACTTTTTCTTCGTTTGTCTTTATTGATATTGACAAACCGCACCAATTTTTAGAGTTGTGACGAAATGAGAAGTAGGACATTCGAATATTCCTCGTTTGGAACGTTTAACCCCTTTTCGAGCCCTTAAAGTGGGTTAATCGAGATCGGAATAGCTTATTTTTTCTATGTTTACTATTGTTAATATTTGTACCAATTTTTAGAGTTGTGACCAAATGGGAAGTAGGATATTCGAATGTCCCTCGTTTGGAACATTTAACCCCTTTTAGACTCCTTAAAGTGGGTTAAACCCGAATTTAAAAACTGGAATTATTCTGAATAAAACGCAGGTTATTTGTGACACATCCTAGACAATTCCTTTGTGTAAAAAAATATGGACACAATATGATTGTCTATTGAAACGTGGAAATTCGAATGAGAATTAAAAGATGTTTTTTGATTGATCACAAGTTCGTCACATTAGCTGTCATTCGAAGCAACTTTAGAAGGCTGAAACTTATCGGAACAATTGTGAATAAAGCTTTTTAACAAAAAAGAAAACAATCCAATATAGTTTTAACTATTAGCCAAATAATTGTCATCTCAGAATGTTGCAAACAGTGTCTGTTTAATTACAGAAACTATTATATGAAAAAAAAAAAAAAAAGATTGACCAGAAGGGAAAGAACAAAAATAAACTGATAATTCCAAGTCACTCATGATTTTACAATCATGATAATGTAAGACACAATAATTTAAATTTAAAGAAAATCATTGTACAAAAAATTATTTGTTTTTAAGTTTTCTAAAAATCTTAAAATTTTTTATGTAAAATTCATTATAAAAAATTAATTTCAATGTGTAGATATTTTTAACAAGAAAAAATTTAAAGTGAATTTTTAATTTGTAAACTATTTTTTGATAACTGTTTTTCCAGATTTAACAAAATAATTGATTATTTCCAGTATTCAAAATTCCCTAGTTGCTAGTCCCTATAATTCTAAGAAGATTAAGAAATTTTTAAATATTTGTATTGTGGACTTTCAGGAAGCTGGTCAAGTAAAAAGGTTGTCTAATCGAACCGAAAATTTGAAACTAGGCTGGTACATTCATTGTCGACGACAATGTTATTTATCAAGTTTTGGGACTGCAACATAAAGTCTGCTTTTATACACGTTTCTATTGCCTTTCGTCAGACTTATCAGCTTTTTCACTCGTTTCTATTGCCTTTCGTCAGACTTATCAGCTTTTTCACTCGTTTCTATTGCCTCTCGTGAAACTTATCAGCTTTTTCACTCGTTTCTATTGCCTTTCGTCAGACTTATCAGCTTTTTCACTCGTTTCTATTGCCTTTCGTCAGACTTATCAGCTTTTTCACTCGTTTCTATTGCCTCTCGTCAAACTTATCAGCTTTTTCACTCGTTTCTATTGCCTTTCGTCAGACTTATCAGCTTTTTCACTCGTTTCTATTGCCTTTCGTCAGACTTATCAGCTTTCACATACGTTTCTATTACCTTACGTCAGACTTCTACTTACGTTCTATTATCCAGTAGACACCAAGCTCATTTCCAAATTTTCAATTTGGCGATACATAATGACCGAAGCCTTCCCCTATTAAAATCGACGAAGCAAAAGCTTCGGATTTCTAATTAACTCACTTTCCGTTATCTAATCCAGATGAATCTTGGCAAATAGACCACTTCTAGATGACAGAACTTAGCAAATAGTTCGGAACGGATCTTTTGCTCTTAGTCGTCAAACACTACGAAAACTCGTTCTGAGCTCAATAAGTTGCAATTGCACACGTGAATTAGCAATGCATATAAAGGATTTATACTAAAAGCTTAGTTTTGTGAATTATATTATTTTAAACTTTTTAATGTATTTAAATATTTAAGCATAATTTATAAATGACGATGTCATCCCAAAATTATAAGCCTATAAGCCTAACGATGGTTCTTTGCATGCGATATTTTGTTAGTAATTATATTTTGATTACAATGGGGAAATTCGGAATTAATCAAAATGGCATGGTTCTTAGCGTTACCCGAGAAACACCACGAGGAGGTGACCATGCATCGTTTCTCATGTGGAGAGTTTTATTTTCGGCAGGCCCCCTTGCCTACTGCCGGACGAAAAACTACAAAAATTAGCTCTAAATTTGTTTAAAGCAAGATGTTAATATTCCGTGTCACAAATCATGAAGTCTTATGCTGGAAGTCACAAATCAGGTATGCCATATGTCGGGAAGTCATAAGTTGGATGTCCCAATTCACTAAGTCACAAATCAGTATTCATATGTCAGGATATTTTGCATGGGATATTTTGTTAGTAATTATATTTTGATTACAATGGGGAAATTCGGAATTAATCAAAATGGCATGGTTCTTAGCGTTACCCGAGAAACACCACGAGGAGGTGACCATGCATCGTTTCTCATGTGGGGAGTTTTATTTTCGGCAGGCCCCCTTGCCTACTGCCGGACGAAAAACTACAAAAAGTAGCTCTAAATTTGTTTAAAGCCAGATGTTAATATTCCGTGTCACAAATCATGAAGTCTTATGCTGCAAGTCACAAATCAGGTATGCCATATGTGGGTAAGTCACAAGTTGGGTGTCCCAATTCACTAAGTCACAAATCAGTATGTCATATGTCAGGAAGTCAAAATTCTGTAAGTCTTATGCCATCTTTGAAAGTCTATTTGCGGAAAATGTGCTTCGAAACGAAGCGCTTGAATCGCTTCCACTTTCCATTGTCCTTCCTCTTCCACTTCCCAATAAAGTTGAAACTGTCTTTTCGATCTTGAGTGTTATCATCCGAAACGTTGACTTCTGTAGTTGGCGCTGGCAGTACTACAGCTTCGGAGTTTGGCTGGCGGCGGTGTGTGGCGATCCACCAGTCTATAAATTGTGAAACTTCGTCCGGTCTCTGGGCGAGCATCCTCGAATAGGTCATGGAGGAATAGTCTTGCTCTGAAAGAAGTGCCAAGTCAAACTGTGTTTCCTCTTGGATGGTTTCAAGAGATGGAAAGTATTTGCGTCTTTGAGTAAGAAACTCCATTCTACGTAAATCAACTCACAAGCACAAAAAAATCACAATATCAATCGCCAAAAATTCGAAATCGCTTGATTCTCACTAAACCAACTGAATCAAACTTCTCAAATGATGATAATAATACTTTTCTTACCTTTCATTGTATCTGTTGCTAACAATGTATTATTGGTGTATTTTTACGAGTTGTAACAGTCATTATTTTAAAACAATGCTATAGCAATTCAATATACTCATAAACTATTGTTATTTTTAGTCAAAAAATGTATATTTATTGAAAAAAATTTCAAGTATACGAAAAATGAGTTTTCATGTCGTTAATTTCAAATTAATTAGCTATACACATTTCTAGGGCAAATAAAATTTCTAATATAAAAAGATTAATTTCTTAATAGTAGCATATATTAGTTGTTATAAGGATAACAATTAACCTGCTATGTATACTTCTTATAATTAACTCGTAATTAGTGTACAAATTCTCTATGCTCATATAGGACATAATTCTAATGTATATAAACATAATACTTAATATTTATTCCTTCTAAAAAAATTCCTTAAATTTGAAGGTTTGTGAAATAAACCATAGCGTACTGGTGATAGATATTTTCAAGATTTGCATAACCATAGAAAATTGAAAATATCCTCAAAACTCAGTGCCAGTACTATTAGTGACAATTTACATAAAATTCAAAATACTTATAATACATAATTTAATGCTCGCGTTTACAAAGTCTATTAAAAGCTATTTCACGACAACTCAATGACATTTTCTTAAGAATTGGACATTTCATTTTGATGAGCAGTCTTACAAGAAACAGCAAGATGTACAAATGGAATCAAGTGTTATTCTTAACTTTTATTTTAGAATAATGAGAGCTTTCAAAAGTAGCCGTTGCTTCCTACTAGAATAATGTCACTGCTACGCTACGATATTTTACCTAATTTCAGGTATACATTATATGATATCACGTGTCTTTTTAGAAGTGAAATTTTCCGTGTCAAAACTAAATAAATGCCTTTTCATTTCAATTTTAATTGTCTCGTACTATTAAGAGGAAGTCCTATTAAAGATAATACCATATACTTATAGACTGAGAGGCGACTGCAATTTTTGGACCCCATCTAACATCATTCTGAATTTTTTATAGAAATTGGAGAAAAGTTAGTAGATTACGAATCCACTGGTCTGCCGTGGCAAAAATGGTCGAAACTGGTCAAAAATCGGCTTTTAATGAGTTGAACTAAATCCAATTGCCAAATGCGCCATAACTTGCCAAATAATGAGATTTTTTTTTGTTTTATTTGGTAACCCTCACTCTTTAATTTTCAATTAAGAAGGTTGCAGACGATTCAGATATCTGGCGACGGTCTACTTGCATCTATTAAAAGGGAGCCAAGTTGGCAAAAAATATTACGTCACTAATGACGTAACTGATGTCGCCAAATTGGCTTACTTTTAAAAGATACAAGTTTTCCGAGCCAAAGATCAGAAATCGTTTGCCCTTTTTCTCATTGAAAATCAAAATGCAGTGGGTTGCCAGACGAAAAAGTTTGTTCGCTTTTTATCAAGTTATGACACATTTGGCAATCGGATTTTTGTTCAACTCATTCCAAGTCGATTTTTGATCAGTTTCGGCCATATTTGCCACGGCAGACCAGTGTATTCCTAATCTACTAACTTTTATCCAATTTCTATACAAAATTCAGAATGATGTTCGATGGGGTCCAAAAATTGCAGTTGCCTCCAGGACTATTACTATGTTACAATTTTCTAGCCCAGTGCATTTAGAAACTACTTTGTACAGAACCATGACATTAGGTGAATGTGGGTACGAAAAAGATCAATTAACGAAATGATATAAATTGTTTTCATTTAATGTCTATTACCATTTAATGAAAATTAAAGTTGCAAAACACAAAACCAGGTGGAGCTACTGCATACGTACTGACGTATGTAATTTAAATATAAAATTAAATATATTGGATGCTATTTTCAAATTTTTAATTTATGACATTTCATTAAGTGATCATTTGTGTATCTACTCACGAAATTTCAAGTTTTTATACAAAGTAGTAATTAAATGCACTGGGATAAAAAATTATTACATAGGAAGTATATGGTATGATCTTTACTAAGGCTTTCTCTTAAGCACTTTCTTAAAGGTCAAAATGAAAGGCAATTAACTTTTCGTGACGCTGCAACTACTGACACAAAGATATCTACCAGGTTTCAATAAATTCGGGCGTATGTTATATGGCAGTACAGAACTTCACCTAAGAAGTTTCGACGTTCTACGATGATAGCTTCTCCCGAGAAAATTCGAAGAAATTGAACTTTCAAACAATTAAAATTGTAAAAAAATCGCAAGTTGAGTGGAATGCTCATTGAGTGATTGGTAAGTCGAAAACGTTAACTTTGGTAATTTTGAAATTTTAAGTACAGCAATTTTTTTTTTTTTTTTTTTTTTTTTTTTGTACTTTGAATTATGGACGAAGTCATATAATTGCTTGAAAGTGTAAACCGTCAAAAAAAAAAAAAAAAAAAAATGTTTTTTAAAACCTTTAATTTCTTCAGCATTTCTTTGTAAAAGTTAATGTTAAAAATTAAATATGAAAACAAAATTAGGTATAATATTTTTCTTTAATTTGAAAAATTATAAGATTTTTTTTTAAATCTGAGGAAAGCAAATTAAACCAGAATTCAATAATTTCTAGAGGTCGGAAATATCGATCAAAATAAATATCGATACTATCGTTGCATAGAAAAAATATCAATAAAACAACGATATATCGTTTCAGAATTTTTTTTTTTTTTTAATTGAATTTCAATTTTGCCAGAAACGAAGTTTTTCGGGGCGAATTTCTACCATTCATGAATTCATACCAAAATTGTTTCAATACATAAATAATAAAAATTGTTTTAATAAATAAATTATAAAAATTGTCTTAGTAATTAAATTATAAAAATTGTTTTAATAAATAAATTATAAAAATTGTTTTAATAAATAAATTATAAAACTTGGTTTAATAAATAAATTATAAATTTTTTTTAATAAATAAATTATATTATCAATCAGAATAAATGAAATACATTTGGATGTCAATGCATACATACACAATTTTTTTTAAAGAAGAAATACGATCATCAAAAAACTAAAAATGATTGAAAATATCGGTGACTTGTATCGATATTTTAAAACAAATATCGATAAAAATATCGTCGTATCGATATATCTAATAGTAACGGAATTCATGATTTTTTACTTTCAGCTACCCATATGTATACATAAGGTAATGAAAGTATAGCATTCGGTCAGAAACAAAATTTTGATTTCTTTGCATTTCTCCACGCTTTGAAACATCCTTATTTCAAAAAAATAATCTAGAAAAAATGTTTATCTTTGTGTATGTAGTCAGCATAACTCCAGAGAAAATTGATATACGATGTTCAAATGTATGGCCCAAGAACATACCATTAAGGTTTTCGTCAAAATCGTGCATGCTCATCAGGTAACTGCCATTGAAAATACCATGTTTTTCAGTAGTTGTAAAAAAACGGCTCTAACGATTTTGTTCAAAATCGCTGTGGTATTGCGTTTTAAGGTGTTCTAAACATCCCCACCCGTAAAAATGATTTAATGGTGTAAAAAGTTGAAAAACAAATGCCTTTAACACAGAGTTCTCTTTCCTTGAGCATATCTCATCAACGATCGTTTTTTCTTCTTTGCTCAGCTTCACTTGTAGATATTATTTGTATCATCCTTACTTATAAGTTTATCGCCAAAATCATAATTTTGGCGGAGTACTGTACGATACGGTTGATGACACAAATCCACGTCAGTATTATAGTGTAATTGAAAGTTGTGCGATGTTCCACACCCGTAGTTAAAATTAAACATCTCAAATATATCACAAAATATACTTCTTTGTCCTCTGTACATTTTATCCAGTATTGAGAGAGATAGATCAATATCTGTAACAAAGGCCAGTTTACAATTTTTCACATCGGGATCGGTCAATGTTGAACGACGCACACTGGGGTATTTAAAGCGTATGCAGCTTTCGCTGTGGGAGACGGGTCTCGATCCCAAGACCATTGAAACTCGAGAGATATACTTTACCGCTGTGCAAAAGAGTACTCCAGTGCACAGAAGTTTTATCTGTTATTTGATGTCGCCACATATAGCCCCCTCCCAGTAACGAAGGAGCGATACTGTTGGTCAACGTCTGATCGGAGTTGTAAGTTTGGGATGCTTGTTGCATCGTTGTGTCCGCTTGTTGAGGTATTGCACGCGAGTTGCGAATGTGGTTGTTTGTTGCGAGTTGCGTATGTGATCGCTTGTTGCGATGAAATGTCTCCTTTCAGAAGCGCCGATAGATTGCAGCATGATTCGTTTTTGTAAGGGTCATCAATAAAGAGTATGAAGCTTTCGCTGTGGGCAACGGGTCTCGATCCCAAGACCATTGGAACTCGAGAGAGATACTTTACCGCTGTGCAAAAGAGTACTCCAGTGCACAAAAGTTTTATCCGTTATTTGATGTCGCCACAGTATTCTCCTCTAAAAGCTGGCCAAAAGTCGATTTTTCAAAATTCCACCCAGACACTTGAATTTTTGCATATATATACATCATTAAGTGTAGAACCTTACCCCGTATAAATTTTTTTAAACTGAGAACCCAAATGTCATATATATTAATCGAAAGTTAACGTTTGGACGAAGTGTGCATTTCTTTTTTTTATTACCAATGCAAGCACAATATTTTAACAAGCAAAATTTTAAACTTTTTGTTTCGATTTTAATTTCAACACGATATATGTGTCTTCTTACAGTCTATATTTAAAGATTCTACCACTTAAAATTTAAATTTATCTAAATTTAATGATCAAATTAAATTTTTTTCAGTCGCAAAATTCAGTTAATTAGTTTTGTAATATTTTATTTTCACGAGTGTTTTTGTTATACGATTGAGTCTTATTGAGTAGTGGCTTTTATACCATTTTAAAGGCCACATATTCTAGTTTCTTATAGTTATAGAACTAATATACAGAGATTTTCTAACAACACTATGGATACAGCCAAACTCTATGTACAGCCATACCCTCGGTATCCTATGACTCTACCGCCGACCAAACGGTATAGTGGTTAGCGTGCTAGCTTCTAGACCGGGAGGTTGCGGGTTCGAGTCCCGTGTTAGGCATGGGTGTTTGTAAATGTATGTTGGCTTGAGGAATGTTTCGGCGCATTATAGCCCTCGTGTTGCTGACGGCACCAGATAATCTGAAAACAACCAACCAACCTATGACTCTACCAATGCACAAAACGCTGTTATATCATCCCATAGTTGTAAAAAATGCCTCATTGCTGATTGGGTGGTTAAAATAAGAAACTAAAGGAGGTAAGGAATACATTTTTTAGGAATTTAAAAAAATTTCGAGAAAATAATGGAATACTGATGTGCGGAATCGACTGCTATTGAGCTCTGATCAGCTCATAATGAATATGCGGTGTATTATACCCCCTAAAAAGAGAAAAGCCTTTCATAAGAATACACTGGCCCCGTTTTTTCTCGAGTATTTTATACCAAAACCAAATAAAGCTAGATTAGAATCTGAATAAAATCTTCAAATAAGTCATCAGATGAAGAACAACATAAGCTATTTGGTGTAAAACTAACAGCATTAAAATACCAAATAATTATGGGATTAATAATGCATTCAATGCACATTTTGAAAATGCAATGATATTTTTTTTTAACATGGAACATATATAACGATAAATCATAAATGAATGATAGGTCAAGTACAGAATGGTTTAGCATAAAATTACACATTGATATTATCCAATAATAATAATATTAATGTAATAAAAAAAAAAAGGTACTTACGTATTAACGCAACCAGGCCAAAATTCGCAAAAATCGCCAAATTTGGCGACCCTACTTACGGCAACCCTACGTGTTATACGTGGTTTTCGTAAAGAAATTATTTTGCTTACTGGTTAAATTGAATGCCGTCAAATCGCGCCAACCTGGTTGCGATAATACTTAAGTACCAAAAAAACTTTATTTTTAATAAAATATTTTTTTTTTCATCTAACGATGAAAATTCTCTATTTTATTCTATAAATTAAAGTATTATCGCATTTAAACACTATTTTAGCGCGAGAATAATTTTGGCCAACTTTTCGATGCAAATACCCCAGTGTGCGAAGTCGATCAGCGTTTGTCTGCTACTTAGGATTACCCAACCCTATTTGTTTCAATTTTAATCCTGAAAGTAATTTTCAAATACATTTTACAGCGTAACCTAGTGAATTTACCATTCTTAACATTTCTTTAAAAACGATAGAAATTAGTTTCTATTTATGAAGAATTTATTTCTGATTCCAATTATTCAAACAAAAATTATTTAAAAAAAATTATTATTTAAAATATAAAGAAAAGACATCGCGCCAAAACCCTCCGTTTAAAACGATCCGCTGTTGCTGTGAAGTCTAAACATCCTTTCGTTCTCTATGGTTATCGTAAGATTTCTGCCAAATTGTTGGCGTTGGTTTGGCCATATCCCGTACAGGTTGGCGTGATTTGCGAGAAAATACAAAACTGGTTTCCGCTGCTGCGTTTCATGCCAAGTTGTTTCAAATCAAATAACGTCACATTCAATTCAAGCCAAGAAAATTGTTTTCCCACCAAAACTAGTAAGCAAAATTAGGTTACAAATTTTTTAAAAAAAGGCGCAGTGAGAAAAAAAAATGGGTTTATGGCCTTTTCGAAACATTTAAAATTAAATTAAAAATGCGCTAACTGTCCATTGTTGGTAAACTGGCTCTACAACTTATCTCCAAGCGACGAAACCATAATTTTCCCTTGCTTGAATATAAATCAACACAGAAGAAGGCGATGCCAAGTTTTGTTTACAAGATTCTACTTCCTTTAAGAAAAATAGTTTAAAGAAATCTGTTGACAAAATGGAAGATGATTAATCAATACAAATTCAAGTGATAGTCTTGATGTTTATGAAATCATCAGGGAAAAGATTTCTGGCACAAATTTAGATGTGTTTTTTTTATAATGGGTGATTATTGAGTTTCATCTCGTAGAAATAAAACTATCATTTTCTTTTCTGGAGCTCTGGATGGCAATGCGTCAAACATATCTCCCGCTGACCCAAATCTCTGTTTCAGAAGAAAAAGACGAAGAAAATATTTTTGGAAAGTGTTTCTTTATTCTTTTCAATTTCATAAGGAATTTATGTATTTCTTTAAATTTTTATGTGTATTGTGTGACTTACATAAGTTTAAAAAAAAAAATTTCAAATATTTATTTATAAGAATCTTTTCTTGAATTTAAGCTGCAATTCACTCATGACTACGGTAACAGTACTCAGAAACCAATTTGTTGATGGTTTTGGTTTGAAAGTATCTGGTAGGAAAAGCTTGTTTGATATCCTTTTTTCCAGCTAGCTTTGCCCACCAAGTTTTAATTTTCAAAGTGAATGGAAGGAATGCAACAAATAAAACAATTATGGCAAGGGGGTCCGGCACCGGACAGGGAAAGCACACGCTGGTTCCTTCAATGTAGCGCGCGTGCGGCCCCGGACATCAAAGGGCATCACAGACCTACTATTGCTCGGTTTCGTACGGCTAAACGCCGCCCGTCCCTCTAAGAAGAACGTCCGACTCGGAGGATCGGAACGAGTCTAGAGTCTCGTTAGGTCGGCTAGAGTCTCGTTCGTTAATGGAATTAACCAGACAAATCGCTCCACCAACTAAGAGCGGCCATGCACCACCACCCACAGAATCAAGAAAGAGCTCTCAATCTGTCAATCCTTCCTGTGTCCGGGCCAGGTGAGTTTTCGCGTGTTGAGTCAAATTAAGCCGCAGGCTCCACACCTTGTGTGGCCTTTCGTCAATTCCTTTAAGTTTCAGCTTTGCTTATATATATATATATGCTTATATATATAATGCTTATATATATATATATATATATATATATATATATATATATATATATATATATATATATATATATATAATAGATAATTTAGGAAATTTAATTTAATTTTTAAATGTTTGCATGGTTTTTATTGAAATCAAAACATTCCTAGATAAACCGTATTAGATTTTATGACAGAGCATTTGCAGGAAATAATAACACATACTTCACCTACAACTTGTTTCAGCTAACATATGTCACAAAGCATTAAGAATCGCAATTCGAATATCGACATTCTATTTGCCTTTGAGCTGCAAACATTCCATTTCGAAGGAATATGCTTTGTTTGACAGTTGTTGCATGTTCTATCTGAATGCTTGTCAACAATATCTGTTGAGAATTGAAGTTAGATAGCATATGAGGTGGTGTTCCTTTTTGCTTTTGTTCCATACGAATAATTAAATTTTGCGAATGAATATGTTGTATAAACTAATTTAAAATTACAACACAATGTACAAAAAAAAAATCAGAAATGTTATTTCAATGAAAGCATTTTCACAAAACACTTTACTTGGTTAACGTTAATTGATGTCAATCAATAGCCTCATTATGGTGGAGTGTATTAAACACATATTTTCTTAAATGGATAATGAAGATAGCTATTGAGAAAAATCCAGTTTCATTGTTGAAAGATGCTTGTTTTTTTTTGTGTGTGTACGCTTTTAATGCATTTTGGTATCCATTTCCTAATTTTTTTTGTTATGCTTTAAAATTATTTTTAATGTTTTAAAACGATACATTAAATTTCAACCTACATCAAATTAACATGGATTAGTTGCCTTCTGCATATACGCAGTTGCGGTTTATTTGAGTAATTTTCGCTTCTCGTTTGTTAGCGTGTTTTTTCCTTTTTAGCGTGGCGTGGCATATGCATATGCCCTGCTGTACCCTGGGTACTTTGCGGTCTAGTTAACTTTTACTTGTGAATTATTAATTATCGGAAAGAATTTCTGTAAAATCAATCATTTTTAATTTTTTTGATATCAGATCATTTACGATTTCTATTAATGTAAATAAATACATAATTTATTAATGTATTAATAAATATTTGCAAACTCATTCATCTTATGAAATATATATATAATTACTTGAATGGGATTTTACAATCATCATTATATTTGGCACGACAGCCCTGGGCCAGGGCCTTCCGTTGAAATGATTTTTAATACAGCCATTTTAATATATTTGCATGATTTCATATGTCTTTCCAATCGTTTGCTTTTTCAAATAATCTTTCTTTTATGAATTAAAATTTTTTAGTTTTATCTAATACCCATTTACCAGCAATGACTGCGGGAATGGAACTTCAATAGTAAACATTCGAAACTAAAATGTAAATAAAAAAATATAATTTAATTCTTTTATGTTAGAACTCCTACAATTACAATAATATCTACATGAACAGAGTGTCATTTAAATTATTTTTAGGCATGAAATTAACTTCAGATAAAATATATCTCACTCATTTTTAATAATGATGCTCCAATTTAAAAAAAAAAAAAGAACTATTAAGTGTATCAGATTAACCATCAACGAACAATTCCCGCATTTTTTTAAAAACGAGTGAAATTAGTATATATTTAGGAAGAATTTCTTTCTGATACCAAATATTTAAACAAAAGTTCTTTAAAAAATTTAGTTATTTAAATATTAAGAAAAGAAAATGTCCCAAAACTGAGCCAAAACCAGACCGATCAAAACAGTCAACAAAATCCGTGACGTAAAGAGCCCCTATCGTTTCTATGATTATCGTGAGGTTTCTGCCAAATAGTTGGCGTTAAAAAAGTTGGAATTGATAGACCACTGCCATATTCCGTACAGGTTGGCGTGATTTGTGAGAAACTTGCAAATCTGGATTCCGCAGCAACATTTCAAACCAAGATGTTTGCGAAGCCGTGACGTCACATTCAATTCCAACGGAATGAGTCATTTTCTCGCCAACTTCTAACAAGGTTATTTTGATCGCAATTAAAAAAAAAGAAAAAGCACATTGAGAAGAAATGTTTATGTTTATGGCCTTTTCGAAACATTTAGAATTGAAAAAAAAAAAAAAAAAAATGCGGGAATTGTCCGTTCTGTAGTAGATAAGACGGCAAAAATATAGTTTTTGCATTTTTTATAGAAATTAAAAACAAAATTATTTTTCTTTCTTAATGCTTTGGCTAAATTAAGGTAATTTTTGATAACAATAAGCTAACAAAGGATTAATTAGTAAAAAATGAACTAATCCCTTTTATATATATATAAAAAAAAATGCTTTGGAAAAATAAATAATAATATTTAAAATAAATAATATAAAAAATATAAAATAAATATTTAAACCACATTTATTCTTGAGAAGTCATTTTCAGATTAATTAAAAAAATATATAGTGTATAATCGTTACTAAAAATTTTTCTTTAAAACTAACTTCTTACTTAGTTGAAAATAAATTTTTATGTTATTTGCTTTTGTTTCTGTTTTATTTTATTTATTTTGGGAGTTGCCTTACAAGTTTTTGCCCTTGGAAATGATTTAATTACAGTCTTTTAGACACAAATTCTTCTTACAAATTAAGTGATTAATAACCTTCGAGTATGTAGTAGGACGAAAAGGATTATCTTTATTTTCAAAAAAAAAAAAAATTGTTTCCAAAAAAAAAAAATTCTCGGATTACATAAGCTTAAAAAAAATAACATTCGAAAAAACTATGAACCTTCTTTTAAGAAGGTAAAATAAGCGAATAAAAAGTACTTGCTAGTTTCTTGAACTTGTGAAATTTTGGTATAACTAAAAAAAATGCACAAATATCAGCCAATGGACAGTTCCCGCATCTTTTAAAAACGAGTGAAATTAGTACATAGTTTTGAAGAATTTCTTTCTGATTCCAAATATTTAAACAAAAGTTCTTTAAAAAAATTAGTTATTTAAATATTAAAAAAATAAAATGCCCCAAAACCTAGCCAAAACCAGTTCGATCAAAACAGTCAACAAAATTCGTGACGTAAAGAGATCTCTGCGTTTCTATGGTTATCGTGAGGTTTCTGCCAAATAGTTATCGTTAAAAAAGTTGGCGTTGGTAGAAAATTGTAACATTCCGTACAGGCGTGATGTTTGAAATCTCTTTACGTCACGTTCACTGCTAACAAAATGAGTCGTTTCTCGCCAACCTCTAACAAGGTAATTTTGATCGCAAATTACAAAAAAGAAAAAGCGCATAGAGCAGAAATTTTTATGTTTATGGCCTTTTCGAAACTTTTAGAATTGAATAAAAAAAAAATTAAGAAATGCGGGAATTGTCCATTGTCAAATTTTGTTTTTTGGCCATCAAAATAATTGTTAATTTCTAGTTTTGGCTCAAATTGTTGACTTCGTCCAAACATATAGAAGTTCGTAATGTTTCTATAAGTTAATAATTACATTAGAGTAAATAACAAAAACAAAACTAATTGAAAAAGGTTGGTTGGTTGGTTGGTTGGTTGGTTGGTTGGTTGGTTGGTTGGTTGGTTGGTTGGTTGGTTGTATTCAGATTACCTGGTGCCATCAGCAACACGAGGGTTATAATGCGCCTAAACATTCCTCATTAGACAAGCCAACATACATTTACAAACACCCATGCCTAACACGGGACTCGGAACCCGCAACCTCGCGGTCTAGAAGCCAGCACGCTAACCACTATACCGATTAATTGAAAAAGTTTAAGAACTTAGTTTTAAAAGGAAAGTCTTATACTAAACTTCAACTTAACTAGACATCACTTAGACGATAGATCGTCACAGTGCTCATGGGTATTTAATCCATTTTGGCGGCGTGAAAGCATAATGTTCGCCAAACCACAACCCTATAGAGCAGGGGTTCCCAACCATTTTGCACCTGCGTACCACTTGACTTTTTGAGAAATTTTGGCGTACCACCAGACCTAAATATTTTAATAAACGTATAATATTTACTCCTATAAAAGTGTTCAAAGGCTTTTTAATTAAATTCCTGAGAAAACTTCAAATTTAATGGTTAGATATTTGTTTATTTATAACATGCTTATAATAAAGGAGAAATAAAAAGATTAAGATGGTGCTAACATCGGTGCTTTTCTCAACTTGAAGTGCAAAATAAGTGTATTTTTTGAGTTTTAAAGCAAGTTGTTCTTCAATATTATTAGACATATCGGCAATTCGTCTCTTTACTGTGTTATTTGACAGTGGTATTTTTGAATTTCTTTGGCTGCCTTTTCTCCTAACACGGCTTGGACCATATCCACAGCGGCCGGCAGTAAAAGCGCCTCACCGATTGTGTGAGGCTTTCCATCTTTTGCAATTCTTAAACTAGCAAGGTATGACACCTTTATCAAGTTAGTATCAGTATTGACAAACTTCGTCAAACATTGGGTTTCTTTCTTTTAAAAATTAGATTTTCTTTTAAAAAATTCAATGGGCTTACCAATCAAATCAGGGTGCTGAGTATTTTGGTGTCGCATCAGTAAAGAAGGCTTCATGCTTTGGTTCGAAAGTGTTTCAAGACATACAATACATTGAGGAATAGGAATGTCACTGGTTTCAGTCCCAGGCTTCACTATAAAATTTTACTGTAAGTAGCTTTTATCTTATTTACGATTGGCCGGTGATTTAGGTTTTTTAGTACTATCCTTTGAAGTAGAAGAGGATGTCAGAAATCGTTTCATAGTTCAGTTTTCTTATACGAAATCACAATTAATTATTACAACACCCACAGCAAACCATTACAACAACATGAAGAATGTAGGCGCAGGGGAAGTTAGTAATAGCGTGGGCCGTGGAGGAAGAGGGGTAAGACAGCTCTCGTCGCCCCGGCGCTTTCACTCTTCCACTCCTGGAGAGACAAGCAGTTGAGTAATGTTTGCGTGCTCACTGCTCATGCGTACAGAAGCTATTTATAGCATGTTGCTCACATCACTCACGCGTACCACCTGAAACGTTCCCGCGTACCACCAGTGGTACGCGTACGTACCACCGGTTGGGAACCCCTGCTATAGAGAACAAAAGGCTATAAGGTTTGGCGAGAATTATGTCTTCACTCCGCCAAAATGGATTGAATACCTATGAGCACTGTTACGATCTATCGTCTAAGTGATGTCTAGTTAAGTTGAAGTTTAGTATAGAAAGGTTCATTTCTTATACTCTCTATGCTGCAATCTAGCCCAGCGCATTTAGAAACTACTTTGTATAAAACCTTGAAATTTGGTGAGTAGATACGAAAATGATCACTTAATGGTCACAAATTAAAAACTTGAAAATGGCGTCCAATATATTTTATTTTATATTTGAAATCTTTAAGTCAGTGTCTATGCAGTGGTTTCACCTGGTTTTGTCTTTTGCTATTTGAATTTTCATTTATAGTAATAGCTACACATTAAATGAAAACAATTTTAGCCATTTTATTGAGTGATCATTTTCATACTTACTCACTAAATTTCAAGGTTTTATAAAAATTAGTTTATAAATGTACTGGGATAGAAGATGTTAGCATAGAGAGTATTGGAAATTATCCTTACTGGGACTTTTCTTAGATAAAAATATTTTGAAGGACATAAAAAAAATTATTTTATAATCATTGTGTTGTATGGTTCTCGTTAGCCATTGTAATGGCAAAGATTCTTCACCATGAACGAAATTCTCGATTTCAGAATTTCCATTCTCATGCACACACCTTTGTTATGACTCAATTGACCCACAGTTAAATACATCTTGTAAGTTTCATTTACTGAATTCAGTACTTTTTGACTGACTGTCAGTAAATAAGTAGATGTTTATACTTTTACAATGAACGTGTTATACTACCGGTAAACCATAAATAACCAGATCGATTTATTAGACGATTAGCATGCGTTCTCCAACTTATAGATGAGAAAGTAAAAACCTGTCAAATTAATAAAAAAAAAAACATTAAACAGGGTCAACGTAAAAGCGTTAAATTGGAACACTAAATTGATTCTAAACCATCGATATTAGTCTGAGAGGCGACAGCAATTTTTGGACCCCATCGAACATCATTCTGAATTTTTTATAGAAATTGGAGAAAAGTGAGTAGATTACGAATCCACTGGTCTGCCGTGGCAAAAATGGCCGAAACTGATCAAAAATCGACTTGGAAGGAGTTGAACTAAAATCCGATTGCCAAATATGTCATAACTTGATAAAAAGAGAACAAACTTTTTCGTCTGGCAACCCACTGCATTTTGATTTTCAATGAGAAAAAGCGCAAACGATTTCTGATCTCTGGCTCGGAAAACTTGGTATATTTTAAAAGTAAGCCAAATTGGCGACATTAGTTACGTCATCAGTGACGTAATTTTTATTGCCAACTTGGCTCCTTTTTAATAGAAGCAAGTAGACCATCGCCAGATACCTGAATCTTCTGCAACCTTCTTAATTGAAAATTAACGAGTGAGGATTACCAAATAAAAAAAAATGCTCATTATTTGGCAAGTAATGGTGCATTTGGTAATTGGATTTAGTTCAACTCATTAAAAGTTGATTTTTGACCAGTTTCGGCCATTTTTGATAGGCAGACCAGTGGATTCGTAATCTACTCACTTTTCTCTAATTTCTATAAAAAATTCAGAATGACGTTCGATGGGGTACAAAAATTGCAGTCGCCTCTCAGTCTATATAGATAAACAACTGGATGGACTGTTTAACCAAGGCCGAACTGGATTGAACCAGGCCCTGACAACTAATAGTAAAGAGTGGAAACAGCAGCAGTGGACTAGTGGCGCTGCATTCCAACCAAAACAGTAGCATGTGCTTTCTTTGCTTGGTCTAATACGAAAACCAATACGTTACTAAGAGGACAAAATTACTTTATTTTTAAAATGCAAAAAGAACACGGCGAATATTGCCAAACGATAATATTAACGAATGAAATAAATTTATACACAGTTCACTCACGACAATTTATTATTCATATTCCATGCAAATATGATGTCAGAAGCCACACTACACTATCATTTATTTTTAAAAAATTTGCTTTTTGTTGATTATTACGCATCAAATATGAGACTTAGATTCTATTTTTAGAATTAAGTTGTTTATTTAAAATAAGGCCTATTTTTGAATTTTATTTTCATTACTCTTTATGGAAACAGAGTTTGGAATTCTTTGTCGTATTTTTAAAAAATATTAGAAATTATAAAAATTAAATTAAAAAGTCGTTGTTGGCAATTCTCGTGATTTCAGAGTTTGCAGCCATGGATATTTTTATTTCAACTGGCGTTCTAAAAAAATTTAATCGCAGTTTTTGATTTAATTTTTTTTAATTTCTAATATTTTTGGCAAATAGAATTGATGTCATCCTCACAGATTTACATTTATTAATTAATTTCATTATCATTGAAAACCAAACATGGTGAATTGTTGCGTACCACACTGTACTTCATATTCTGGAAAGAGAGTCGATGTTAAATTTCACGAATTCCCCTTGGATCCGGATCTACGACAACGAATCTGCCTGTCAAATTTCAGCACGATTGGATGACTGCAAGTTGGTTTTTTAGTATACTGAAGATAGAAGCGTGTGTAAAAGCGACCTTTTAGTGACAGTGACACTTCCCGAAACATGATATAATGCATCTTTAACGACGACGAATCTACCTGTTAAATTTCAGGGCAATTGGATGACGGCAAGATGTTTTTTTTTAGTATCTGAAGATACAAGCGTAAGTAAAAGCGACCTTTTAGTGACAGTGACATTTGATAGAATGCCCCCAAAATTTGATAGAATGCATTGTCATTGACATCAAATCTATCTGCCAAATTTCAGCCCGATTGATTTACGACAAGTGTGTTAATATCACTATATTGCAGTTTCAAATCTGGTTGGATTACAGCGCCCCCTTGTTTCGCGGGAGAAAATGGAACTAACAACTTGTTTCCTTCGCACCCATAGACTTTTGAAAATTTTTACGGCCTGGAGAGTGCCTTAGCGCTCGTTACAATCCAGTTCGGCCTTGGTTTAACGCAGGGAAAATGAAGCCATTACCAGATGCCGTTGGGTGGACAAAAAAATACGGATTGGCGAGGATTGAAAAAAAAAATCTTGAGTTGTACACAGCAAAAATTTTAATAGTAGACCTTAATTAGTAATAATGTGCACAAAAAAAAAATATCAACTCTATCACTTTACAAGGCTTCTCGCATTCCCACACAACTATAAAACTGAACTATGATTGGTTAATCGTCCACCCATCACCATCAACCACCTGCTAGTTTTTTTTTTCTTACATTGACATCGAATTATCCAGTTGTTTTTCTATATCGATGTTTTGAACAAACAGGCAGTAATATTTAGTCTTTACATATGTTTATAAGCAATTGTAATGCAAAATTTAAATTACTGGTTTTTATTTTATTGGAAGAAATGAAATAAAATTCCACGAAATCTTTTTATGTATGTATTATAACATGCAGTTACATGTTTATTGCTATAAGAAAATTGTAGCTATTGTGAAATAAGAATTTTTAAAATTAAAATTTGTTCAGTTTTTAATTTTTTAAGCATTTAGCAAATTTTTACTGGAATTTCAATGCAGCTGTAAAGAAACCCGAACTGGCAATTGAAATTGACGGAAATCTTTCCATCCGATTTTGCCAGCAGTTCTTAAGATATACATATACAATTGAGATGATTTTCTTTAATTTTTAGGTTATAATTTCAAACTTTTTGGCTGTATATAAGAATTAAAAATGATGCAATTTTATACATAAACTTTTTTTTCCGTTAATTTTTTAATCAGCTAATTGCAATTAAAGTAACTAATTAGAAGATTATTAGAACAGACATAAATAAACTTTTAATTAACTTAGAGGTATGACTTTTATTGCAAATAAAATATATTATATTGACTCATGTTTCTATGGAGAATTTTGAATTTGGCTTCAATATTTATTTAATTATAAGTTTTTAAATAAAAAGTTTAAAAAAATACGTAGTTTTTAACAAAAAATTAAAATGTGTATAAAAAATTTGTTTATCACAATATATATTCGATTCTCCATTGGAAACACATTCACAAATATTGTCTACAAAGCAAAATTAGAATTTTGTAAATCGGACCATTTATTACGAAGTTATGACCGTTGGCGTAAAGTCATATAACACCAAAATGTCATTCTTCAGAAAACGCGTTTAAAGTTTACTGCACTAATGAATGAACGTGATACAAAACAGGTTCACAAAACCCACTGTAATTTAAAAAGTAATTTGAGTCTAAGAAAGAAAATGGTATCATTTTAATGGTAATAAATTCTGGTATATTGAAAAAAAAAAAAAAAAACTTAGACTCGAATCAAATTTTGCAATTCGTAATGTATATGTATACTTTAACTGCATGCATGGTTTTGGTGAAATCCTTGATGCTCCGTCTCATGGACGCTATTAACTTTGTACCAAATTAAAACTACGGAGAACGATTCGTTCAGGATGGAATGAAATCTATGGGAAAACTTTCCTTATAATTTATTCTATCAATTAATGCATCTTTTTAAACGCAAAAAAATAATACTCAAATTATTTAACATATTAAAACCATCAATAAAGATAAACAACTGGATAAACTGCTCCATTGTCACTGCAAAGAGAAAAATGCGCCGGGGATTGCGAAGCTGGTGGGATGATTAACCAATCACAGTTCACTTTTATAGTTGGATGGGAATGCGAAAAACCTTGTAAAATGCTAGAGTATATATTTTGTTGCACATTATTACTAATTAAGGTCTACTATTGACATTTCTGCTGTGTACAACCCAAAATTTTATTTTCAATCCTCGGCAACCCGTATTTTTTATCCCACCAACTGCATCTGGCAACGGCTTCATTTTCCCAGCGTTAAGCAGTCTATCCAGTTGTTTATTTATATCGATGATTAAAACTGATGGTAATAATTCCAACTTAATACAGAATCTCATATAACCAATCAACATAAAAATTTAAAAATACTATAAAGTTATAATTAATTTCAGATGCAATATTTTTTATACCTTCATTTTTATTACTTCTTTTACTAATAATCTACTTTGTTATCCTATCACCAAAATTTTTTCATCTAATCATGCTATAAATTCATAAACTCAGGAAGAAATAAGGTATAATACAATAACTGATTTGGGGATTTCTGTGTGTTTTTGTTGTCACATTCTCACAGTTGTGTTTTTGATTATAATACAGGGTTACTACAAAATAATCATCTTTGGTTTTGATACATTACTATGTCCGATCCCGATGATTCTTTTGTAATAACCCTGTACAATTAGATTATTTTAGGGGGTCCGGTACCGAAAATAAAAAAAAACTTTATTTATGTACATTTTTATGTCACAAATTTATTTTATGTATGAGATACTATTTATTTTATGTATGAGATACTATTTATTTTATGTATGAGATACTATTTATTTTATGTATGAGATACTATTTATATATCTTTGAGAAAATGTTTTTTTTAATATTTTGTTTAATTATTTAAAAAAAAAATTAAAAACCAAGAAAAATCCATAATAATTGATGTTTGCGTATTTTGATATAAGTCAAGAAAAAATATTTTTTTTTTTAAAGTGAAAGCTTTCTGTAATACATAATTATATAAAAAAAATTTTGTCATCACAGAATTTTGATAGGTGAATTAAAAAAAAATTTAAAAAATTCTCAAAGTTAAAATATTTAAATTTTTTCTTTTTTTTTATGTTATCTTTTACGCTAAATGTTATATTTTAAAACAGAATTAAAAAAATAAAATTCTGTGAAAACAAAATATTTAAAACTATATAAATTAAATGCTCCAAAAATATGAAAAGCCAATTGTTAATGGTTCTGGAGATATATTGATTTGAATATGCAACATCTGTGAAAAACACCAGTGCTCGAAAAACGCACTTCAAGCAGACGCTTCAAGGTGTTACGCCCATTAGTGATGTTTAAATCACGGATAATTTTGTAGCGTTCTAATCACCGGAGGAATAAGATAAAAACATCATTCTCTTCAGGAATGTATGAACTATTTTTTAAAATCAGAAAAAAAATTGGGATTTTTGAAGAAATTTCGGTACTGGACACCCTTAAGTTGAACAGCTCAATTTTAGTTACTATTCCATGAAAGGTTAAATGTAAACAGGTAACCTATAGAAAAGTTAAATTTTAAACAACAAAATGCTATGTGATATGAGTTTGTATTAAGTATAAACAATATTTTTAAAAATATATAATTTTCATCCGATTTTTAGAAAACCTCAAATAAAAAAATATCATGACTGTGTAAACGAAAGTTATGTAATTTATGAAAGATAAATATGTTTTCAGCTAAAGAATCGTATTAGTTTCTTGATATGTTGATTGTATTCTAGTCGTTCAACATCAGAGTGTCAGGTGAAAAAATTCTCACATATCCGGTGGGAAAAAAGATAGCGATGAGAAATATGCATACATATTTTTTTAAAGAAAATATAACTTGTGTATAAGAGAGCAGAGAAAAGATAATATAAGTAAAAAAAGTAGTTGGTCATATATTGTTAATAAAATTTCTTGGGCTCAAAGTCAAAAATCATCCCTTTACATTTTTATACTTACATTTTATGCATAACACTGTAGTGGGCAAACATCTACAAAGTGTAAAAACATTTAAGCATATATTTAATTGGTAGGATTATTAATAAAGAGAGCATTATAATCTTTATTATAATTTTAAAAATTACATGTATTTATTCAAGCATTGTTTAATAGAGTTTTAAATGAACATTTAGTAACAAAACGTCTGCAAATTAAGTAATAATTTAATAGATTTGGATATTTAAATAATAATATTCAAAAATAAAATACCACATTCAAATTTTGCCAAAGTTTTCAATACAAAATATTTATAAAAGTAGAAAGTTGACCTACAATTTCCATAATGGAAAAGTATATTAGACAAATAAAATATAGTAATTATTAAAAAATATATAATATATAATATATATATATATATATATATATATATATATATATATATATATATATATATATATATATATATATATATATATATATATATATATATATATATATATATATATATATTGTTTGTTTTAAAATAAGTATATACATATTTTGTTTGTTTTAAAATAAGTTAATCATGTTTATACAAAGAAATGACATACTTTTATTACATCAAACTTATAAGTATCGAATTGCTGAATTCAGTCATAAATTCTTTAGTGAATTCAGCCACAAATCCTATATAGTGTAACTTGTTTGATAAATAAACCAAAACCACCAAAAAAAACGAAGTAAACAGTAGAAGTCTTAACTAGTAATCCCTATCTATACCTCTTTCGTTTCAGAAAACCTCTAATATCCTCTTGCTACGAAAACATAATATACTATGTGAGATAGTTGAATCCCATCCGGTTGTTAGATACAAATACTTTTGTGGCCATCCAACTTGTTTGGACTTTGATTGTCTCGGGATTTGAGGAACTCCTCAAAATGGCCTCCATCGAAATTCTACTTCGAATAAAGATACTTCAATCAGGTGTGTTCCACAGGGGATATTGGGTTTATAACTGGATTCGATGAAATACTTTTTTCAAAGTTCAAAAAGCAACGTGTAGGGAAAGAATAAATGGGTAACTTGAAAAGGAATAAATTGGTAATTTGTAAAGGAATAAAAAGGTAATTTATAAAAGAAAATAACTTGGGAGTTTCTACAGGAATGAACTGGGAGTTTATAAAAGAATAAACTAGTAATTTGGAAAGGCCTACAAGGTAGTATTTAAAGGTATACATTGTTATTTTGATTTTGTGAAAGGATACATTTATGGTTTATAAGGAAGTGGATTGGTAGTTTGTAAAATAATAAATTGGTAGTTTGTAAGAAAACAAATTAGTATTTTTTATAGAAATAAATTTGTAGTTTTTATAGAAATAAATTAGTAATTTTTATAGAAATAAATTAGTAATTTTTTTAGAAATAAATTAGTAATTCTTATAGAAATAAATTGATAGTTTATTAGAGAATGAATTAAAAAAATTTATAGAAATAAATTAGTAATTTATGTGGAGATGAGTGTACTGGCAGGGAGAAAGTGACGAGACGTTGAATTGGCTTCTTATTTTATTAAGTAGTTTGATAATGAAAGAGCATACTACGCGCGAGCATCATGCGCGGTAATTATACAGGAAGTGTTTGATTTAGAGTTTATACAGTGCTTCTGGTCCATCTCGCCAGAGGACGCTGCCACAATGATAGGGGAGAATGACTGTTGGTTCCCACAACTCGGTCATCCTGACAACTTCCTCGTCCTCGAGGACTAGTGTAGAGCTAAATACTATGATTAAATGGTTAACTGAAATGAAAAAACATGTAAAGTAATTGAAATTAAAAGAAGAAATATATATACAGTTTGTTTAGGACACTAAAAGATTGGAACAAAAGTCCTGAAAAGTAAAATTTGTTAAGTTCAGTTTGACAGTCCAATTTGGAAAGAGTCAAAGTTAATGTTCAGACCAAGGTTTCATGTGGTCTGAAGCAAATGATGTAATACTTGGTCCTTCATGTTGACCTACTTTGGCTACCTCATATCTATCATTTCCTTTCACAACTGTCACTTTATAAGGTCCTAAGAACTTTGGTCGCAGTTTCAAGCCTGTTCCGAACTGAGTTCTCTGTATTGCCACCATATCGTTGACTTTGTAAAGGTGCGGCTTCTTTCTTTTGCGGTTAAACTTCTGACGGTTCTCCTGTTGTATTTTCAAGATGTTGTTCTTCGCTTCTTCTCTCATGTTGTCTCTGTCTTGTATGGTGGTTCTGATGTACTCATCATCAAGTATTTCTTTAATTTTCATATCTTCCTTATTCTTCATCTTTACGCCAGTCATTAGTTCAAAAGGTGTATACTTTGTGCTTCGTGAAGTAGAGCTGTTGGTAATTCTTTGGACTTCAGGAACAAATTTGTACCATTTGGTAGGGTCTTCTGCAGCAAGTTTTGCTAGAACAGGAATCAGTATAGAATGTATTCGTTCAATCTGTCCATTTCCGCGCGGAATTCCAGTTGCTAACTGGACATGCTCTATCTCCTCTTCTCGGCAGTATTCTTGGAAATTTGTTGATTGGAATGCTGATCCTCGATCGGAAATAATTCGGGATGGGTTGCCAAAAACATTTTGTTGTAATTTTAATTTATCCAATGCATCTTTTGCTGATGTAGATTTGACAGGATAAAACCATGTAAATTTAGAGAAGGAATCAACCACTGTGAATATATGATTATAATTTTTGTGAGTAGAAATAAGTGGTCCTATAAAATCGACATGAAAAGTGCTGAGAGGAATACTGTCTTTTGGTATTGGATGCAATAGACCTTCAGGCTTTCCACGTTTCCTGTTGTAGAGTATGCAATCTATGCAGTTAGATATTACTGTTTCTATTTGTTTTCTTGCCTTGGGTATGTAGTAATCACGTCTTAAGATTTCTTCGGTTTTTGCTATTGACAAATTACCTTTGTTGTGTATTTCACGGATAATTTCTTTTTGTATATCTTCGGGTACGACGAGTAGTTCTCTTCCTTTCTCGTATTTGTATAAGATTCCTTGTTTCAATAGGTAATCGTTGTGTTCACCACGTTCAGTTAAACTTTTTATTGTTTTTATGTGATCGTCTTCGGATTGCGCTGCCTCGATCCTAGTTGTGACTTCAGCGTGAGAACGCGTTATTGCCAATACTGTGTTTCGGCTAAGAGCATCCACATGAGGCATTTTCTTTCCTGCACGATGTATTACTTCATAATCGAATTCTTCGAGCAATAATGCCCATCTTGCTATTTTCGGAGTAAGGTCTTTCTTTTCCATCGTCTTCTGGAAAGCGGCACAATCTGTAACTATCTTAAATTTGGATCCAAGCAAATAGTTTCGGAATTTTTTCACACCTTCGATGATTGCCAAGACTTCTAGTTCATAACTACAGTACTTTTCTTGTGCAGGTGATGTCTTTTTTCTCATGTAGTAGATTGGATGTAGGTTACCACTGTCAGCTTGTTGGAGAAGTATAGCTGCTAGACCATAGGCACTTGCGTCGGTATATATTTCTAAGGGTTCCCCTTGTTTGTAGATACGTAGTACTGGTTTTTGTGATAAAAGTTCTTTCAATTTAATGAAGGCTTTTCTTTGTTGTGTGCTCCGAATTGAAATTTAGTGTTTTGTCGAAGAATGTCACTCAATGGTTTAGCTATTGCAGCATAGTTGTGTATAAATTTTCTAAAGTATCCTGAAAGACCTAGGAAACTTTGTACTTGTTTTACAGTCTTTGGTTCAGGAAATCTTTGTACGGCTAATGTTTTAGATGGTGACGGCTGAACGGTACCATTTTCTATTATATAACCTAAAAATTCTATTCTTCGTTTTAAAAATTGGCATTTCTTAAAATTAAATTCCAAACCATATTCTGAAGCTACCTTGAATACTTTTTCTAATTTCTCTAATCCCTCTTCCTCTGTCCGAGATGAGACAATAAAATCATCTACGAATAGAATAACCACAGAATCTCGTAGAAGGTCGCGGAACACGGTGTTGATGTACCTTTGAAAAATAGCGGAAGATACGCAAAGACCGTATGGAGTTTTTAAAAATTCATAATGAGAATTACAGGTACTAAACGCAGTGTATTTCGTACTATTCTTATTTACCGGGATTTGTAAGAAACTGCTCTTCAGGTCAAGACTACTGAAAATATTTGAATCTTGCAATTTATCAATAACATCTGGTATTAATGACAAAGGATACCTGTCCGGAACTATTTTCTTATTTCATTTTCTATAATCGCAACATAAACGATGAGATCCATCTTTTTTCCGTACTAAAACAATCGGTGAACTATACGGACTAAATGATTCTTTAATAATATTTTGCTTAAGCCAAAATTCTACTTGCTCATCAATAATTTTCTGTTCAGGAACTGGAAAACGTCTACTTCTAATACATATAGGAATTTCGTCTGTTAAAATAATATTCATTTCGATTCCCGTACTTTTAATTTTATTCGGTATGTAACCCTCAATCAAATGAGTCAATCTTCTCTTTTTATCAAAGTCCCGAATGTGGGTTAAATCTATTTCATTTAAATGTATGGAAAAACGGTTTTAGATAAACAATGTTCAAATATATCTGCTTCATTAGTACTTACAACAGGGATGTTATTTGGAGTAATAAATTTATTTCCAGTCGAATCATCATTTTTATTTTCTGGGATGACTGACATATCACACGCTAATAAATCAGACTCACTTACATCATTCGTTTCGAATAGTATTGGAAGAAAAAAACCATGCTCATCTCCAACTGCGGTTGCTTTTTTATTTATGTGTACGAGTTTCTTCGGAGTATAATTTATAGCGTTTTGATACTCTTCTTGTGCCGAGAGATTTGATTTTAATTTTGTATTGGGATATGTTAAAATCTTTTCTGCATTTGACTCGTTTTGTTTATTATTTATGCCACTTGGAATTTGTGATGACGATTGCAGAATTTCATCAGTAGAGATAAAAGGATGAATTTTGGGCAAGATTTGATTTACGTCTACATTTTTTATTTTGTTAGTAAAAATATCTGGAGTCTCTTTGACTTCGTGAAAGAGTTCATTAGATTGCATGGGAAGATCTGTGCCTTGCGCGAAAGGATTGCTTTGACCTTGACATGTGCGCAGTTCTAATAAGACTTTGGGAGGAATAATTAGGTCAGCATTTAGTACTTCACAGATAGCAGCTGTTAGGGGTCGTTCAAATATTACGTAAGCATGGTTTTTGGTAATTTTTGAACCCCCCCCCCCCCCGTTGTCAGCAAAAATAAGCAAATCGCATACCCCCCTCTATATATACTCCCCCGCATACGGTAACCCCCCCCCCCCCCCCGCTCCTGATTTCTTTTTTTTTTTTTTTTTTTTTGTAACGTTAATAATCTAAAAAAAGTTAGGATTCAATGCAAATAATGAACTTTAACTCGCCTTAAAAGGGAAAAAAATATATATTTTTAATTTTTTTTAAATCTTAAGTTTATCACAATTTTAATGGCACATAAATGTAATTTTCATAATCAATTAAGTCTATCTAGTCAGATGTTATCCAGTGTTGCTCTAGCCAGTTTTTAATGTCTGAAATTATAGGATTTCTGGCATCTGATGTTATTGCTTCATCACTTGTTTCGCACAAGGAATCTGGGCAAACTTCCTCTTCGCTTATCCACTCGGTATCTTCCATGCCTTCTACATAATTGATGACGCACATCAGTTCATTTGCTCGACGAGCAGCAATTCTCATAGGCCGAACTAGGCAGGCTCTCTGGCTATTTTCGCCATGAACAATTTTCTAATGACGAATTGTCGATTTTAGTGATGCGTGGTACAAACCACATTTCAAACAAGTCCTTGCAGACAATTGTGATTTGATGGACGGACAAAAATAGTCATATGGCATTTTCTGTAAATTATTCATAAATTATCTGTATTATTAAAGAAAGAAGATGTCAATTTTAACACAATTACGTATTACCAAATCTAGTATACTATACTTATTTTAGTTTTCGCTACATTTTTCAAAATATGTAAATAGTCAAAACCAAGGTGAATATAAAAAATATAAAAAGTTCTGATAAAATATACTTAGCATAAATTTATCTTAACATATTATGAATAAATTGTTTATAATTACCTTTATAAAATAATCAAGGAGAAGGGATATTTTTCTAGTTGCCTTTCGCAACTCTCTTCGACTCTTTTTAACACCAACACTTCTAGTTCTTCGTCATTTTTAGAGGCATTTTTAAAATGACGCCATACCTCATTATTTATATCCTGAATATCTTTCAAGGGTTTGTTTGATGTAGACTTTTTAAAAGCTTCAAACAGCTTTTTATATAAAATTTCACGAAATGAAGACATATGTTTTTTTTGTTTTTTTTAAAAGCAAACAGAAAGCAGAGCAACTATATTTGCTTAATCTTCAAAAAGTTCAAGAAGGATTGCAGTGGAAAAAAAAACTTGTTCAAAACACAACTCAATTCGGAATTTTGAACCTTAAACCAACTACTGTTCCATCTTAGGCGCCCGCCAGTCGCCAAGCGAAACAAAAACAAAAATTGTCTGTCACATAAGTTAGGATTAATGTAGGATTCACGTCTCCAAACACCCAAAAGAGGGGAATCCCCTTTATTCATTTTGAAACTGCAGTATTTTGCATCATCAATGTTTGATTGTAATTGGCTGAAGGCAGAGTACGTCACTCTTATGTGACGTAAGTTTAAATCCTTTAGATCGATTTGAATGGAAAGTCGCCTATCCTAGAACTCGGTGTACAAAAGTGAAATTTTTTTTTTAAGTTAAAATTTTTTTTTAGAAATAAAGGGATTATTAAATGCTTACGTAAGCATCACTCATACCCCCTCCCCCCCTTGTCAGCAAAAATAAGCAAATCTCTAATCCTCTCCCCCCCCCCTAGGTGCTTACGTAATATTTGAACGGCCCCTTATTGTTAATTGATTTTGAGGATTTTGAGGTAGTGCAAGTTTTATTTTTGCAAGTTTTGCATCAACCTCATTTCCGAATGCACCTGTTAAGGATACTGTACCCTCGAATATTGTTGTGGCTGGTAAATAATTAGCTTTCAAACATACGAAAGAAGTTCCACTGTCAATTAGTGTGTTAACAACGATATCATTTACCAAAACATTTTCGTAGTGTAGCTCATTAATAATTTCATTACGTTGTATAATTTTGTTTGTTTCGATTTCACACACAGGGTTATTTTCTGAATTTGAATTATTATTTCTAGGACTATTTTCGTTTCTTGACATATTCCCTTGATTATAGAATCCCCTTGTAGGTCTGTTATTTGTTTTTCGGAAGTTTTCATAAGATCCTTGTTTACCATTTCTATAATTTTGTGCGTTGTTTTCAAATGGCGGTGGGCGGAAATTAGTGTCACTTAAAGACTTGCGCTTCGAAATAAAATAAATGTCACATTCTTTAGCTAGTTCTGATGGTTTAAACCAAGCATCACCTTGACTTACCGATATGTGGGCCTGCGTTTCTCTATTCAAAGTACTAAAAAGTTTGTCAGACACCATTAACTGGCAAAGTGATTCGAGATCTTTGACATTACGCAATTTGCAGTAATAATTGAAAGCTGTGGTCAATCTTGACGAAAACTGTACGTGGGATTCGTTTGCCATGCGTTGGCTTCTGTGGAACTTTAAAAGATTTTCTTGTGGTGTCGGTTGAAATTCTCGTAAAACGATAGTTTTAACTTGCTCATAGTTAGCTAATTCGTGTTCAGGAATATATAGTAAAATATTGTTGGCACGTTCACCAAGAACATTAATTAAAATCTCCGATTTGAATTCATTTGGGACTTTTTTAGTTATAAAAGCTCGTTCTAAAGATTGGAAAAATAAGTTGAAATTTTCGGGTCTAGTGGGGACTGGCATACTGAGAGTTTTGACGCTTTTTATTAAGTTTTCAATGTTCGGTGATGTTTCAGTTGGTACGTTATCGTGTACATAATTATTTTGGTTTTCCCCTGTGTTAATTCTAACGTTTTCGAGTTCTAGCTGTTTTTCAAGTTGAGCTAATTTTATTTTTTCGACCTCTATTTTGTTTTTTTCTATCTCTGCTTTGTTTTTTTCTAACTCTTTTAATTCTTGCAACTTTCTTTCCTTTTCTAATTTATTTTTTTCTATAAGTTCTTGTGTTTTTCCATCCTCGATTGTTGAACAAATTAAGTCTTTGATGAAATCTGGTTCGCTTGTAAAATACAGGATTTTTCTCAATAATTTCTTTCAATTTTATGATTGTGGCACCTGTCGGTACAACTTCTCCTAACTCTGTACAAACCTGTACGAGGTCTTGTTTTTTCGTATTTTTAAACATGCTTAGTATTAAAATGGTTTGATCCTACCTGAGAATCTTGAAACTTTTCGTTGGTATGCAGCGTAGGAAGATTACTTGTTCGATGGAGTTGGCGGCAGGGTATAGGCCTTGTGGATTCTTTCGGCGGCGTAAAATAGGTATAAGGATCGCTGAGATGCTGGTCGTGCTGGCGACGAGGACGGCAATGATGCTGGTCGTTCTGGCTACGAGGATGGCAATGATGCTGGTCGTTCTGGCTACGAGGATGGCAATGATGCTGGTCGTTCTGGCTACGAGGAAGGTCAGGATGCTGGTCGTTCTATCTACGAGGATGGCTAGGATGCTGGTCGTGCTGGTACGATGATGGATGCTGGTCCTGCTGGCAATTCGGCACATACACTTTCAAAATAGAAGATTGTTGATTCGGCGTGGTATTGGCCCGTTGGATGAATTGCTGATGATGTCGGAGGGAAGTTCGGTGATATAATCAAAGTTCGTTAAAGTTTAGGCAGGATGTAGGCGGTTTTATTGGCCTGTAGGTTCACAGAAACGTTTCCGTTGGATCGATGAAGGCGGTTTTATTGGCCTGTGACTACGTTTTGGTTCTCGATGAAATGGCTTTAGTAGGCTGACGAAACTTCCTATTGTGAAAAACTTTGCTCTTTAGAAAATCGCGAGTTCGGTACGGCTGAGCCCCCAATTTTGTGGAGATGAGGCAGGGAGAAAGTGACGAGATTTTGAATTGGCCTCTTATTTTATTAAGTAGTTTGATATTGAAAGAGCATACTACGCGCGTGCATCATGCGCGGCAGTTATACAGGAAGTGTTTGATTTAGAGTTTATACAGTGCTTCTGGTCCATCTCGCCAGAGGGCGCTGCCACAATGATAGGGGAGAATGACTGTTGGTTCCCACATTTATATTGCAATAAATTAGTAATTTATATGGGAATTAATTAGTAATTTTTATAGAAATAAATTGCTAGTTTATAAAGGAATAAATTAGTATTTTTTATCGAAATAAATTGCTAGTTTATAAGGGAATAAATTAGTAATTTTACAGAAATAAATTGCTAGTTTACAAAGGAATAATTTGGTAATTTTAAAGTAATATTTTGTAATTTATTAAAGAATAAATAAATTTATTTAGGAATAAATTGGTAATTGGTGTTGGAATAAATGTTATTTGAAAATGAAATGATCTCTAATATTAGAGATAATCTCAGCTAAAACTTGCATTTTATATACTACACGTGACTGTAACTTTGTAGTGTTTTTTTTTTTTATTTTTAGATAACGTCCCATATAGCACACATCCTCCCAGGGATGTCCCTAGGAAGTCCCCATGTATCTCCAGGACTCCGAATGACTTCCTAGGGACCTCCCTGGGAGGATGTGTGCTATATGGGGCTGATCTTGGAGATACAGATGAACAAATCCTGTAAACAAGCTCGTCTCTACGTTTGTTTAGTGTAGAAACTGAATTCCCTTAAATATAAATAAAATATGTATATAATATAACTTAAAGGGCACACCTAGTGTGACATTTTGTTAGTTTTCGAGTGAGCTGTAAGTATGATTTTTATCTATTAATAACAATGAAATCGATAATTTTATCTTTAAACATGTTTTTCTCCAAACTACATTTTTCAAATTTGCTGCAGTTGTAATTCAAAGACAAATCATGCGATCGCTATGATTATTTTTCTGCTTATTTTGTATATGTTTCTCTGTGCTCCAGTTTTTCTATTGTATGAAAAATATAATTTTGGTGGGTCAAAAATAATCAATTTTTTAACAAAAATTCGACATTTTCTTTCAAAACTCTGTCATTTTGTTAAATTCCATTTTTTTTTTCACAATCGTGGGTCATTGTATAGGCAATACCTTCTAGTTTAATATTTTTTTTTTTTCCAGCCACGGTGAAGTCCGCAATCCCTGCAGCAGTGGAGGACTTTTTTTTTTTTTTTAGTAACTTGGAAAATAGCGAATAACTCGCTGAAAATTAAATTTTTTATATGAAAATTTCAGTGTATATTTATTAATTATGTATAAATATATCCTCAATATTTAAAAACATTTCATGCAGTAGTTTTCTTTAAAAAATTTCCCAAATATCACCTTTTTTTTTTAGGCGGTCACACAAGTTTTATTTTTGCAAGTTTTGCATCAACCTCATTTCCGAATGCACCTGTTAAGGATACTGTACCCTCGAATATTGTTGTGGCTGGTAAATAATTAGCTTTCAAACATACGAAAGAAGTTCCACTGTCAATTAGTGTGTTAACAACGATATCATTTACCAAAACATTTTCGTAGTGTAGCTCATTAATAATTTCATTACGTTGTATAATTTTGTTTGTTTCGATTTCACACACAGGGTTATTTTCTGAATTTGAATTATTATTTCTAGGACTATTTTCGTTTCTTGACATATTCCTTTGATTATAGAATCCCCTTGTAGGTCTGTTATTTGTTTTTCGGAAGTTTTCATAAGATCCTTGTTTACCATTTCTATAATTTTGTGCGTTGTTTTCAAATGGCGGTGGGCGGAAATTAGTGTCACTTAAAGACTTGCGCTTCGAAATAAAATAAATGTCACATTCTTTAGCTAGTTCTGATGGTTTAAACCAAGCATCACCTTGACTTACCGATATGTGGGCCTGCGTTTCTCTATCCAAAGTACTAAAAAGTTTGTCAGACACCATTAACTGGCAAAGTGATTCGAGATCTTTGACATTACGCAATTTGCAGTAATAATTGAAAGCTGTGGTCAATCTTGACGAAAACTGTACGTGGGATTCGTTTGCCATGCGTTGGCTTCTGTGGAACTTTAAAAGATTTTCTTGTGGTGTCGGTTGAAATTCTCGTAAAACGATAGTTTTAACTTGCTCATAGTTAGCTAATTCGTGTTCAGGAATATATAGTAAAATATTGTTGGCACGTTCACCAAGAACATTAATTAAAATCTCCGATTTGAATTCATTTGGGACTTTTTTAGTTATAAAAGCTCGTTCTAAAGATTGGAAAAATAAGTTGAAATTTTCGGGTCTAGTGGGGACTGGCATACTGAGAGTTTTGACGCTTTTTATTAAGTTTTCAATGTTCGGTGATGTTTCAGTTGGTATGTTATCGTGTACATAATTATTTTGGTTTTCCCCTGTGTTAATTCTAACGTTTTCGAGTTCTAGCTGTTTTTCAAGTTGAGCTAATTTTATTTTTTCGACCTCTATTTTGTTTTTTTCTATCTCTGCTTTGTTTTTTTCTAACTCTTTTAATTCTTGCAACTTTCTTTCCTCTTCTAATTTATTTTTTTCTATAAGTTCTTGTGTTTTTCCATCCTCGATTGTTGACCAAATTAAGTCTTTGATGAAATCTGGTTCGCTTGTAAAATACAGGATTTTTCTCAATAATTTCTTTCAATTTTATGATTGTGGCACCTGTCGGTACAACTTCTCCTAACTCTGTACAAACCTGTACGAGGTCTTGTTTTTTCGTATTTTTAAACATGCTTAGTATTAAAATGGTTTGATCCTACCTGAGAATCTTGAAACTTTTCGTTGGTATGCAGCGTAGGAAGATTACTTGTTCGATGGAGTTGGCGGCAGGGTATAGGCCTTGTGGATTCTTTCGGCGGCGTAAAATAGGTATAAGGATCGCTGAGATGCTGGTCGTGCTGGCGACGAGGACGGCAATGATGCTGGTCGTTCTGGCTACGAGGATGGCAATGATGCTGGTCGTTCTGGCTACGAGGATGGCAATGATGCTGGTCGTTCTGGCTACGAGGAAGGTCAGGATGCTGGTCGTTCTATCTACGAGGATGGCTAGGATGCTGGTCGTGCTGGTACGATGATGGATGCTGGTCCTGCTGGCAATTCGGCACATACACTTTCAAAATAGAAGATTGTTGATTCGGCGTGGTATTGGCCCGTTGGATGAATTGCTGATGATGTCGGAGGGAAGTTCGGTGATATAATCAAAGTTCGTTAAAGTTTAGGCAGGATGTAGGCGGTTTTATTGGCCTGTAGGTTCACAGAAACGTTTCCGTTGGATCGATGAAGGCGGTTTTATTGGCCTGTGACTACGTTTTGGTTCTCGATGAAATGGCTTTAGTAGGCTGACGAAACTTCCTATTGTGAAAAACTTTGCTCTTTAGAAAATCGCGAGTTCGGTACGGCTGAGCCCCCAATTTTGTGGAGATGAGGCAGGGAGAAAGTGACGAGATTTTGAATTGGCCTCTTATTTTATTAAGTAGTTTGATATTGAAAGAGCATACTACGCGCGTGCATCATGCGCGGCAGTTATACAGGAAGTGTTTGATTTAGAGTTTATACAGTGCTTCTGGTCCATCTCGCCAGAGGGCGCTGCCACAATGATAGGGGAGAATGACTGTTGGTTCCCACATTTATATTGCAATAAATTAGTAATTTATATGGGAATTAATTAGTAATTTTTATAGAAATAAATTGCTAGTTTATAAAGGAATAAATTAGTATTTTTTATCGAAATAAATTGCTAGTTTATAAGGGAATAAATTAGTAATTTTACAGAAATAAATTGCTAGTTTACAAAGGAATAATTTGGTAATTTTAAAGTAATATTTTGTAATTTATTAAAGAATAAATAAATTTATTTAGGAATAAATTGGTAATTGGTGTTGGAATAAATGTTATTTGAAAATGAAATGATCTCTAATATTAGAGATAATCTCAGCTAAAACTTGCATTTTATATACTACACGTGACTGTAACTTTGTAGTGTTTTTTTTTTTTATTTTTAGATAACGTCCCATATAGCACACATCCTCCCAGGGATGTCCCTAGGAAGTCCCCATGTATCTCCAGGACTCCGAATGACTTCCTAGGGACCTCCCTGGGAGGATGTGTGCTATATGGGGCTGATCTTGGAGATACAGATGAACAAATCCTGTAAACAAGCTCGTCTCTACGTTTGTTTAGTGTAGAAACTGAATTCCCTTAAATATAAATAAAATATGTATATAATATAACTTAAAGGGCACACCTAGTGTGACATTTTGTTAGTTTTCGAGTGAGCTGTAAGTATGATTTTTATCTATTAATAACAATGAAATCGATAATTTTATCTTTAAACATGTTTTTCTCCAAACTACATTTTTCAAATTTGCTGCAGTTGTAATTCAAAGACAAATCATGCGATCGCTATGATTATTTTTCTGCTTATTTTGTATATGTTTCTCTGTGCTCCAGTTTTTCTATTGTATGAAAAATATAATTTTGGTGGGTCAAAAATAATCAATTTTTTAACAAAAATTCGACATTTTCTTTCAAAACTCTGTCATTTTGTTAAATTCCATTTTTTTTTTCACAATCGTGGGTCATTGTATAGGCAATACCTTCTAGTTTAATATTTTTTTTTTTTCCAGCCACGGTGAAGTCCGCAATCCCTGCAGCAGTGGAGGACTTTTTTTTTTTTTTTAGTAACTTGGAAAATAGCGAATAACTCGCTGAAAATTAAATTTTTTATATGAAAATTTCAGTGTATATTTATTAATTATGTATAAATATATCCTCAATATTTAAAAACATTTCATGCAGTAGTTTTCTTTAAAAAATTTCCCAAATATCACCTTTTTTTTTTAGGCGGTCACACAAGTTTTATTTTTGCAAGTTTTGCATCAACCTCATTTCCGAATGCACCTGTTAAGGATACTGTACCCTCGAATATTGTTGTGGCTGGTAAATAATTAGCTTTCAAACATACGAAAGAAGTTCCACTGTCAATTAGTGTGTTAACAACGATATCATTTACCAAAACATTTTCGTAGTGTAGCTCATTAATAATTTCATTACGTTGTATAATTTTGTTTGTTTCGATTTCACACACAGGGTTATTTTCTGAATTTGAATTATTATTTCTAGGACTATTTTCGTTTCTTGACATATTCCTTTGATTATAGAATCCCCTTGTAGGTCTGTTATTTGTTTTTCGGAAGTTTTCATAAGATCCTTGTTTACCATTTCTATAATTTTGTGCGTTGTTTTCAAATGGCGGTGGGCGGAAATTAGTGTCACTTAAAGACTTGCGCTTCGAAATAAAATAAATGTCACATTCTTTAGCTAGTTCTGATGGTTTAAACCAAGCATCACCTTGACTTACCGATATGTGGGCCTGCGTTTCTCTATCCAAAGTACTAAAAAGTTTGTCAGACACCATTAACTGGCAAAGTGATTCGAGATCTTTGACATTACGCAATTTGCAGTAATAATTGAAAGCTGTGGTCAATCTTGACGAAAACTGTACGTGGGATTCGTTTGCCATGCGTTGGCTTCTGTGGAACTTTAAAAGATTTTCTTGTGGTGTCGGTTGAAATTCTCGTAAAACGATAGTTTTAACTTGCTCATAGTTAGCTAATTCGTGTTCAGGAATATATAGTAAAATATTGTTGGCACGTTCACCAAGAACATTAATTAAAATCTCCGATTTGAATTCATTTGGGACTTTTTTAGTTATAAAAGCTCGTTCTAAAGATTGGAAAAATAAGTTGAAATTTTCGGGTCTAGTGGGGACTGGCATACTGAGAGTTTTGACGCTTTTTATTAAGTTTTCAATGTTCGGTGATGTTTCAGTTGGTATGTTATCGTGTACATAATTATTTTGGTTTTCCCCTGTGTTAATTCTAACGTTTTCGAGTTCTAGCTGTTTTTCAAGTTGAGCTAATTTTATTTTTTCGACCTCTATTTTGTTTTTTTCTATCTCTGCTTTGTTTTTTTCTAACTCTTTTAATTCTTGCAACTTTCTTTCCTCTTCTAATTTATTTTTTTCTATAAGTTCTTGTGTTTTTCCATCCTCGATTGTTGACCAAATTAAGTCTTTGATGAAATCTGGTTCGCTTGTAAAATACAGGATTTTTCTCAATAATTTCTTTCAATTTTATGATTGTGGCACCTGTCGGTACAACTTCTCCTAACTCTGTACAAACCTGTACGAGGTCTTGTTTTTTCGTATTTTTAAACATGCTTAGTATTAAAATGGTTTGATCCTACCTGAGAATCTTGAAACTTTTCGTTGGTATGCAGCGTAGGAAGATTACTTGTTCGATGGAGTTGGCGGCAGGGTATAGGCCTTGTGGATTCTTTCGGCGGCGTAAAATAGGTATAAGGATCGCTGAGATGCTGGTCGTGCTGGCGACGAGGACGGCAATGATGCTGGTCGTTCTGGCTACGAGGATGGCAATGATGCTGGTCGTTCTGGCTACGAGGATGGCAATGATGCTGGTCGTTCTGGCTACGAGGAAGGTCAGGATGCTGGTCGTTCTATCTACGAGGATGGCTAGGATGCTGGTCGTGCTGGTACGATGATGGATGCTGGTCCTGCTGGCAATTCGGCACATACACTTTCAAAATAGAAGATTGTTGATTCGGCGTGGTATTGGCCCGTTGGATGAATTGCTGATGATGTCGGAGGGAAGTTCGGTGATATAATCAAAGTTCGTTAAAGTTTAGGCAGGATGTAGGCGGTTTTATTGGCCTGTAGGTTCACAGAAACGTTTCCGTTGGATCGATGAAGGCGGTTTTATTGGCCTGTGACTACGTTTTGGTTCTCGATGAAATGGCTTTAGTAGGCTGACGAAACTTCCTATTGTGAAAAACTTTGCTCTTTAGAAAATCGCGAGTTCGGTACGGCTGAGCCCCCAATTTTGTGGAGATGAGGCAGGGAGAAAGTGACGAGATTTTGAATTGGCCTCTTATTTTATTAAGTAGTTTGATATTGAAAGAGCATACTACGCGCGTGCATCATGCGCGGCAGTTATACAGGAAGTGTTTGATTTAGAGTTTATACAGTGCTTCTGGTCCATCTCGCCAGAGGGCGCTGCCACAATGATAGGGGAGAATGACTGTTGGTTCCCACATTTATATTGCAATAAATTAGTAATTTATATGGGAATTAATTAGTAATTTTTATAGAAATAAATTGCTAGTTTATAAAGGAATAAATTAGTATTTTTTATCGAAATAAATTGCTAGTTTATAAGGGAATAAATTAGTAATTTTACAGAAATAAATTGCTAGTTTACAAAGGAATAATTTGGTAATTTTAAAGTAATATTTTGTAATTTATTAAAGAATAAATAAATTTATTTAGGAATAAATTGGTAATTGGTGTTGGAATAAATGTTATTTGAAAATGAAATGATCTCTAATATTAGAGATAATCTCAGCTAAAACTTGCATTTTATATACTACACGTGACTGTAACTTTGTAGTGTTTTTTTTTTTTTTTTTTTTTTTTTTTTTTAGATAACGTCCCATATAGCACACATCCTCCCAGGGATGTCCCTAGGAAGTCCCCATGTATCTCTAGGACTCCGAATGACTTCCTAGGGACCTCCCTGGGAGGATGTGTGCTATATGGGGTTGATCTTGGAGATACAGATGAACAAATCCTGTAAACAAGCTCGTCTCTACGTTTGTTTAGTGTAGAAACTGAATTCCCTTAAATATAAATAAAATATGTATATAATATAACTTAAAGGGCACACCTAGTGTGACATTTTGTTAGTTTTCGAGTTAGCTGTAAGTATGATTTTTATCTATTAATAACAATGAAATCGATCATTTTATCTTTAAACATGTTTTTCTCCAAACTACATTTTTCAAATTTGCTGCAGTTGTAATTCAAAGACAAATCATGCGATCGCTATGATTATTTTTCTGCTTATTTTGTATATGTTTCTCTGTGCTCCAGTTTTTCTATTGTATGAAAAATATAATTTTGGTGGGTCAAAAATAATCCATTTTTTAACAAAAATTCGACATTTTCTTTCAAAACTCTGTCATTTTGTTAAATTCCATTTTTTTTTTTTCACAATCGTGGGTCATTGTATAGGCAATACCTTCTAGTTTAATATTTTTTTTTTTTCCAGCCACGGTGAAGTCCGCAATCCCTGCAGCAGTGGAGGACTTTTTTTTTTTTTTTAGTAATTTGGAAAATAGCGAATAACTCGCTGAAAATTAAATTTTTTATATGAAAATTTCAGTGTATATTTATTAATTATGTATAAATATATCCTCAATATTTAAAAACATTTCATGCAGTAGTTTTCTTTAAAAAATTTCCCAAAAATCACCTTTTTTTTTTAGGCGGTCACACTAGGTGTTCCCTTTAAGCTGCAAATAAATTCCGAGTATTATCAACAGGCTTTCTGGAATTATAATGAATGGCAAAGCATTTTATAAATCCAAAGTAATTGAATTTTATATTTAAAAAATCTGCTTATTACTTGAAATGTATCTTTCTATTATATAACTTAATAGCTTCTAAAAATTGCTATCGAACTGAAATGTAAGATATTATACTTTGATACACTAATAACATTATTTTTGTTTGTCAATAACACAATTCAAAACATAATTATTAGTTCGAGAGGCGACTGCAATTTTTGGACTTCATCGAACATCATTCTGAATTTTTTATACAGATTGGAGAAAATGAGTAGATTAGGAATCCATTTGTCTGCCGTGGCAAAAATGACCGAAACTGATCAAAAATCGACTTGGAATGAGTTGAACTAAAATCCGATTGCCAAATATGTCATAACTTGCCAAAAAGGGAACACACTTTTTCGTATGGCAACCCTGCATTTTGATTTTCAATGAGAAAAAGCGCAAACGATTTTTGATCTCTGGCTTGGAAAATGTGTATCTTTTAAAAGTAAGCCAAATTGGCAACATCAGTTACGTCATCCGTGACGTAATGTTTATTGCCAACTTGGCTCCCTTTTAATACATGCAAGTAGACCGTCGCCAGATATCTGAATCGTCTGCAACCTTCTTAATTGATAATTAAACAGTGAGGGTTACCAACAAAAAAAAATACTCATTATTTGGCAAGTTATGGCTCATGATTTAGTTCAACTTATTAAAACACGATTTTTGACCAGTTTCGGCCATTTTTGCCACGGCAGACCAGTGGATTCGTATTCTACTCACTTTTCTCTAATTTCTATAAAAAAAATCAGAATGATATTCGATGAGGTCCAAAAATTGCAGTCGTCTCTCTTTCTATACATAAAAACTAAATGTATTAACTTGTGCTTATTAATAATATTTCCTGAAGAATAGTCTCTTAAAACAATCTTGGTTATTTTGAAAGTAACAGAATTGTGTGCTTATTAAATTCCACACTTAATTAAAAAGTCAACGGAATTCGAAGTTAAAAATTTTCCAATTTTAATTTTGAAAATAGTGATAATAGAGTGAAATGACAATGCCCAAAATACAAAATAATACTTATAATTAAATTAAACTAATTCTTAATAATTAAAGTAATTTTTTTTAGGAATACGACAACGTTAATGTAAATGCTTAATCAATAATGAAGGAAATAACTATTACTAGTATTTTAATAATATTCAATACGTTAATCTAGAAGTTGAAATTAGGTAAAAACTTAAGTAATTAATAACGTCTTCAAAAAAGAAAATAGATTAAATTTTCAATTATTTTCAATTTCACATAAATATAATTTGGTGCATAAAATTAATGAAAATACCAAGGAATCTCCTAATTTTAATTATTGTGTAAGATTATTGAATATGTTAGATATGGCTCCCACTAAACTTTCTTGTGTAAGGTGTAAGATAAATAAAAACTTTTTCAACTGGACTCTAAAAAGAAATGCCAACTTAGTTTAAAAGGTAAAAAATTCTTATTTTAATGGTTAAAAGATAATCAGTGTTTTAAACTCTCCTTGTTTAAAAAGCTTTAGTTCTCTAAATTCAATATCCATGAATGTTTGTTAAAGATAAAATGTTTGGTATGGCTTTTTTTGGTGTCAAATGTAGGTTACGGAAAATCACTAAAAATTATTATTGAAGGAAATGATTCATTAAGTAATATTTCTTTAAATCCAAATATAAGGAGTACGACATTATTTTCAATGGTGATTCCATTACATTCTTTAATTTTATCACAAATTCATTTATACAAATTAATAAAATATCAATAAGTTGAAATAATTCTCTAAGAAAATTAATTTTACCCCTTCACTTAATTTAAAAACAACAAATATGAAATTAAGTTACTTAAAAATCTCTTATTCGACGGAACAACGGAGTAAAAACAAAATCGTGCGAAATTAATATAAATGCCTCAGTAATGTAATGAAATATTATTATGCTTAGACAGAAACAAGAATTGAATTATATTTTGACAACTGCACGTCAGAACGTTGTTGTGTCATTGGTTAAATGTCGTTATTGAATTACTACCTCTCTTGAGAATAAAAACGACGACTTTGTTTATGTTCCTTTTTCTGAGAGTAAATGCCATTTGGTTTAAATCTACTTTTAACATATACAATAACTTAGTCGGCTTGAAAATATCTCGTATGAATTTTTTTTGAGATTTAATAACGGTGTAAATGTACATTTTTTGAAAATTAACAATTGCTTTGGAAATGGTAATGAGAAATTCTAGGAAAATGCTAAGTAATAATTAAATATGCAAGACATACGACTACATTTGTGTTACAAAAATCGTCTGTATAATATTGTAAATTGTGACGAATTTTCTTTTAATGTTCTATTTTATTTTATTTTATTTGTAAACATCGATAATGCAGGTTAGAAAAAAGGTGGCAACACCTAAATCATTCGTGAAATTTCTATC